>CAJNOP010000378.1:312-19353 GCA_905250075.1 Rotaria sp. Silwood1
GGTGGTGTGTACAGCGGCATGGGTGACTACTTGAAAGCACTTGAATTTTACGAAAAATCAGTTAAAATCGACGAAAAAGCTCTGCCTTCGAATCATCCTGACTTGGCTACTTCATACATCAGCATAGGTGTGGTGTATAACAACATCGGTGACTACTCAAAAGCACTTGAATTTTATGAAAAATCAAATAAAATCTACGAAAAAGCTGTGCCCCGGAATCATTGTGATTTGGCTACTTCGTACAGCAACATCGGTGGTGTGTATAGGGACATGGGTGACTACGCGAAAGCACTTGAATTTTACGAAAAATCACTGCAGATCGACGAAAAAGCTCTGCCTTCGAATCATCCGTCATTGGCTGCTTTATACAGCAACATCGGTGGAGTGTATAGGGACATGGGTGACTACTCGAAAGCACTTGAATTTTACGAAAAATCACTTCAAATCGAGGAAAAAGCTCTGCCTTCGAATCATCCTGATTTGGCTACTTCATACATCAGCATCGGTCTAGTGTATAACAACATGGGTGACTACTCAGAAGCACTTGAATTTTACGAAAAAGCACTTGAAATAGGAAAAAAAGCTCTGCCTCCGAATCATCCGCGTTTGGCTATGTCGTTCTGGCACCTCGGCTCGGTTTATGAGAAAATGAATCAATACTCAAAAGCACGCTCGTTCCTAGAAAAGTCACTTGGCATCTACCATAAATCACTTCCACCAAACCATCCTCATATTGAAACGCTTACAAAGGCGATTGACAAGATAAAAAAGAAAATGTAATTTGTTTTTTTTATTTCGATTTGCTGAGTAAATTTATTTGCATTACAATTGATTTCGCTTTTCTCGGCACATTCTGGTGTACGCGCGGGCGCGACCAAGAAGGCTCCCTGTAAGCCCGATATGGGTACACGCAGTGCTGACCAAGCCGGACTGGTTGGGCATGATCGTAGGTATATCGTACAATAACGACAACAGGGATCTACGAACAGACGGCCTTCCCGAGTAATCCACTGCTTTCGCCAACATAGGCACAAGAGATCTCCCTGGGTTAGGTTACGAAGCCACCTAACAGGCTGTGATATAAAATAGTATCTATGTCCCTCTACATAATAATATAAGTATGAAAGTAAAAAGAAAAAAATAACTTGAAAAGTTCTAGTGGTCAATAGAACTTTTCAACTTATTTATAAAGTTTTTATCTCAATACGAAAAAAAAAACTAAACTGAATACTTTTCATTATTCCGCTTTTTAAGAGAAAAAAAAAGAAACAACATACCCTATTAAGGATTGGAATATATATATGTAATATGTAAATGTATAAATATCATAATTATGTACATAATTGTATCTTGCACCTCCTGAAAAAAAAAACAATTTATTAGAATACTTATTCAATCTATTGTTGATACAATAGATCGATTGAATTGAATGATTTTATACAAGGAAATCATTCCTTGTATAGAATGTTTGAAAAACATGAACTGTCACTGAATGATAATGATTAATAGATAATTGATCATTGATGTGATAATCATTTTCATCGATGATCAATTTATTGCCAGTCGAAGATGAATATGTACTTATTCTATTTACATCACATTCACAGCCGTAACTCAGTGACTAAAAAAAAATCAAAAAACAATTCATTTCAATGGTTATTGTTTGAATATACATGTAGGAAATTTCATTCTTTACTTTGACATCATTTTCATTGCATTATGATAATTATTTTCGAAAACTAAGATCTCTTCATTGGTTTCATTAGTTTTGTACGATTTGAGTCTCATGATAATAAATTTGAATCCTTTTTATAGAATTCAAGGTCTTTGTTTTTCATCCTTCTCATCATGTTATTTTCATGAATTAAAAGCACGATTTTCATCAATGAATTACAAACAACATTAAAGAATACGTATGGTTTATTCATCACAAATGGCTTTTTTTTTGTCATTTTATAAGTCACACCCTCAAGATCAACAATTATATGAACACGTTCCACCATCCCAAAGAGTTAGTTTAATTTGTAAACAACAATCTAGATATTGTATATCTGATGTTAAATCACGTTACAAGACATGTACATGTTTGAGTTTTTAATGAAGCTCTTCATCAATTAATTACTAAACGAGCTTTATTGTAAAATATTTTCGAACATATATCTGTTTTCATACATCAACTCTTTTCGAAACTATCACTTGATTGATAGTAATAGTCTTTATGATAAAGATATTGATGTTGAATTGATAGGTACTATTTGTAATGATTTATCAGGTATAGATGATAGTTCCTAAGAAATAAACACTACTGGTATTCATTATTTTACTTTTTTTCTTACTGGTTATTCTAATTTTAAGGACTGATATTCAGAGTTTTTAGAACATATTTATTTTAAATAAGAATCTTCAACTCATATTAATAAATTGTTGATGTTGTACTATCATCACTTGATGATGAGTCATATTTAGGGATCTTTTTCAATGGGTCAACGATAAAAGTTTTGCCCCGAAATAATTCGAAACGGTTTCTGTATCAATTTTTGATGAAGTGATAAATTAACCATCGTCGAATAAATATTCTTTTTGATTCTTACTCACATTGATATATCATTATTGTAAATTTAGCTTCTCTAGTTTTGACTCTATTTATTACATTACACACTATAATATAACTATATGTCTTTTAGGTTCTGCTCAGAGATATTTCTAAAGTAAATCGATATCTCAATAAATCTTAAAATAATGAAAAATTAATGTTGCATTTTCATGTATCCATGTTTCGTGCACACCAATTATATTTTGTCTTGGTGTCTGACGACGATGTTATAGTTGCTGTTGTCATTGATCGTTGTATTTGTCTTTCTTGTTATCATTCGTATTTCTAGATATGCTACTAGCACCGACTTCATAAAAAGATTTGTTTACATTATTCTATCAAGAATTCTTGTAATGCGAAAACAAGAAACTATGCTTATAACTTGTTTTCTATTCTTGACGAAACTACTCATTAAAACTCAGTATTGTAGCTGAAAATTCACGAGAAGCTATTTACTTGTTAACAAAAAACAAAAAAATACAAGTTCATCCAGAAAACACAATAAAGAACATGTACACATTAGACCGTTTTTTTGTGATTACGATTTCTTAAATTATTTTTTCGTTGCATAAAGAACAAACCAGAAAACTTGATTCGATACTTGTAAAATTTGTCTTTATGATGAAAAGATACAGTAAAACACACTCTACAATATGATTTTTTATTCAGTTCACTATTTCATGTAGTGAGAATTGAAATAAGAATGCAACGTAACTCGTTCATAAAGTCTCAGAGAACAAATTCGTTGTGTCAAATTGAAGATATATCTTGTTAAGATTGTTTTTTGAATTACAAATAAATAAACTATCTTATAAGATTCTCAAGCAAGGTCGAGCTTAGTTATGGTAACTTCTTCACTTCCATTAAAAAGCCACATTTTTTCTTTATTGTTAGAAAGTTTTACCACAACAAATTCTTTTAAACTTTCAGTAAAAAAGATAAAACATTTAATGAAACAAAAATAAATCAAAGCATTTATATAATCTTCTTTTCAATTTACATATGCAACATGACAGAACAATGAAAAAGAAAAGAAATTAAACATACTAATAAGACACTACGGTCAACTGTACTTTCTTAAAGATGATTCAACCTTTCAATTATTTTGTATCATGATATGACCATTGCTTATACTATTGTGATTCCTATGATTATATAATGATGAAAAATGACTCGTATAGAAATTTGAATAATGTTTTTTTTTTCTTAGTCTTTTTGAATTTTTGACATTTATTTTCCACCTAGTTATTTCTTAACAGGTACTTTGTAGAAAATTCTGATCAACTGATGAATAAATATATTGAAATTAGATTATATTAAGTTAATAAAGAAGTACAGTTATCAAGTCGAATTACCAAATCAGTTTTACATCCTTATTATGACTTCATACATCTTATTTTTCGCGTAATTATTTATGAATGATATCAATTTATTATTTAAACTTTAAATTGAAAAAAAAAAGAACATGATTTTATTTGATTATTATTGTTTATGAGCACAAGCCAGAAAATTTGGTTGGTTATAATAAAAGTCGATTGTTTTATCAGTACATGCTCCTCCTCCAGTTGAACCAACATGTGGACAATGTATAGATGGAAATAAAGGTACAAAATATGTATGAATAAAACGGCAAATAACATTTCCTTGATCTTCTCTTGGGTGTGAAGTGTGGGTGTGGGCATGAGTGCTCCTTTACAACTAGCACCCACACCCGCCCACACCCCAAAATTTCAATATCTTCATCACTCTTCAACTAAATCAGCTGATTTTTTTCTTAGAATAGACCATAGATTGAAGTTCTTATTCATGTTCAAACAATCCATCCATACATATTAAATTAGCAAACTGTTCTTTTTTTCTTATATTTATTTGTTAATAAATGTCAAATATAAAATAATCAAAAAAAAAAAAGAAAAAGTCAATATTCTTCAATTTTTTGTCGATCTTTTTCAATTTGTAAAACTTTTTTTTGTTAAACTTGTTAAAGAATTTGTATTTGAATCATCGAAAAATGCTCCTTTAATAGAATTATTTGTTGATTGACCAAAAAAAAGGATTTTTTTCATTTCTTTTAATAAGAATATTATCTTGATTATCATTTGAATTATTTATTTTTGATATTGTTGAAATAGTTGTTAAAAATTTACCATCTTCCGTTCGAGTCGTTTGTACTGCATTATTTGCACCTAGAATTTATTTATTTAAAAAAAAAAGAAAAAAATTTCAATATGATTCATATGATCTCAATTCAATTAGATTTAACAAATTTTATAAATAATATTATTATTTTATTAATTTATTTAATATGCTAATTACTTCCCAGGTCCAAGATGTACGGCGGGAAACTGCCTGATCCGGTGAATTTCCGGCTATTTCAGGGTGGCAGTATTCCCAAATCGGTTCCGGCTTTCGTTTCCTACTTAATTCCCGTCAGTTCCGGAGTCCGAAAGTGATGACCGGATACGGATCCCGGTTTCCGGTATGGTTCCCGCGCCTGGTTCCAGCGACATATGACGACGACAGGATACGAACCATAAACTGTTGTTTCCGGTATGGCTACGAAGCCCAGATCCCGCCGTTTGCATTTCGGCTATGGAGTTCGGATCGGACCACAGGATACGACAAGATAGGACTCGGATCCCGCTAGTTCCAATTGAATGGATTCAACTTTTCAGTAACACCCACACCCACACCCACCCAGGTGTTAGGGTTCACGCTGAAAAAAAACCAAGTTCGAAGCCCTCGAAGGACGATTTTCCTACCTCTCGAAGACTCTGTTTCAGACATCGTCCCCACTATAAATACGGGTGCACCGGGCGTTAGGATTTACATTGAAAAAAAAACAAAGTTCGAAGTCCTCGGAGGACGATTTTCCTACCTCTCGAGGACTCTGTTTGAGACATCGTCCCCACTATAAATAAGGGTGCACCAAGTGTTAGGGTTCCAGGGTTGCCAGATTGTCCGAATTAGTCTGAATTTTCAGACTTTTCTAAGTTTTTCCGACTGCGTTCCGACTGTCCGAATTTATCCGAATTCTTGGATTTTTTCCGAATCGTAGTATTTTTTTAAAATTTCCTGTCCATTACAATTTTCTACCCAAGTGAGCAAAAGACGGGGTAAATGACTAGTCTTTTTTCTAGTCATGTCGACCCGTCATGCTTAGTCTTTGTCTCAAATTCGACGGGCACATGACTAGTCCGGGATTTTTGACCGTCATGAAGCCTGTCTAAATCACGTGATTGATGGGCGACATTATACGTGTCTAGTCTAGTCTTTCTTTTGAGAAAAACTCGTCCAGGACTAGTCTGAAGTCGGTTTATACGAAACATTATTGTCTGAAATGCAGACTAGTCTTGGACGACGACTTTTTGAGAGGGTGTGGGTGTGGGTGTGGGTGTGTGGGGTGTGGGTGTGGGTGGTGTGGGTGGGTGTGGGGTATGGGTGTGGGTGTGTGTGGGGTGGGTGTGGGGTGTGGGTGGGTGTGGGGTGTGGGTGTGGGGTGTGGGTGGGTGTGGGGTGTGGGTGGTGTGGGTGTGAGTGTGGAGTGTGCGTGTGAATCTTCCGTTCATTTACACTCCACATCCACACCCACACCCACACCCTACGTTGCTTTTTCAAGAGTTCATTCCCTTACATTTATCAAGGTACAACTCATTAAAGAAAAACACAGTGAAAAATATAAAACTAGAAACATTGTTTTCAAAGAAATTTTGTAAATTAGTTACTTTAAAATAGAATGAACATTAAATAAATAAATTGTTCTAATAGAACAGAAATAAAAATTTCCATTGTATCCCTGATAATCCTTTATCTTCACGAAAAACTTTCTTTCGTTGTTAAAAAAAGCTACCGTGCAGTATGCACGGGTTCTCGCTAGTCTATTATAATTGTATGATTGTTGATGAATCAAATTTTTAGTCTGCTGATTGATATAAAAAGATTTCAGTTATTTGTGTCAATGAACTTTCATCAAATGAAATCTGGATATAGCATCAGATAAAAATGCCAAGGCAACATCTTGCTATCATCATGCATTAGTTTGCTTGGTCAATTAGTTGGGTGAATCAAGCTAGTGAACAAAAATGAATCAGCTGTTCATTTCTCTTATGTGATAGTTGCATGCATAGCATCATTCATAGAATGAGTGTATAGATGAATATACAAACAGGGTATTAGACAAATTAAAAATAAAGAATTTTATAATATTAGATGCTCATCATTTAATAAAACTATAATTTAATTAATCCATCCAATATAAATAATGACAAAATAAAATGGTTTATTAGTCATCCATAGGAAGAATAGCATTTCTTTTCCTTAATATTCAAATAGTTATTATTCTACTCGTAATCTAACTACCGTTGTTGTGATGAAAATATTTGATTGATGCGTATTTTCAAGTTGTCTTTTCAGCTATTACAGCGCTGATTGTAGTTATGACCTATTCAAATAATTAGCTTACTTATCATTTAATTATTCTTTATACTATTTTCAATATAGTAAAAATTGCAAATGTACTGTCGTATAAAATGTTTCTCATCATAGTGTCAACAATTATTTTCTATTTTTTTTTAACAATATTGATTTCATAGAGAGAATTAAGATTAAATTTTGTATATCAAAAAAACTAAGGAAAGAACTCATTAAGTTTTCAGAAATAAGAGAAAAATACCTTCTCTTACATAGAAGACTCATTTTTTTATTTTTTATTTTCGATGACAATAAGAATAAAAGGTTGTAGAGATTATTACACGCGATATTACAATATTACTCTATTAATATTTGATTCATAGAGATTTTTCAATAAGTGTCTTAGAAGCAAAACTAAGTGAATCTTTGATTATGTCATTCTAACACTACACAATCATTCAATTGAGTTTTTATTCTTTAGTTAAAATATGATTCACCTTGTAAACAAATACTATTCGTTAATAGATTTATGGAAATGTCTATATCTAAATGATTGATTTTTAATCCATTGAGTCTATGGAATATTCCAAGTGCGCATCGGCGTCTATTGCAGTGGGGAAAAAACAAAGTAACATAATTTACTTTCGTGAGCATCATGTTGAAGTATAAAAGAACAGCAAAATATTTTTTCAATCATTCTGCATTGATGAATTTCTTTGCTCGTTCGATTGCGAGCAATGCCATGTGACTGACAATTGTTTGTTTTTAGTTTTGTCAATGTTGACTAAGATATATCAAAATAAAAATACTGCATTATCAATAAGTATCTTATTTTATTTTGGATAACATCGATCACTTATTCAAAGGACTTCACTACTTGAATATAACCAAAACAGAACCAATGTCTTTCTTTTGATTGACTACTTTTTCATAAACAATGATCAAACATAAGATTTTTCCTTTTACTTTCAGAAACGATCATGTCATCGGCAACCATAAGTTATAGCACCTTAATATTTTACGATGTTAGTACACGAACTGCAGACAGAGTAATTACAGCAATGATCAGGAAACATCTTTCCAATGCACATTGGACAATCAAACGAGGAATTCCTTATCGTTAAGATTTATCTTTTAAGTCTATTCATTATAACTGAGATTTTATTTTTCTGATAGGTAAAAATGGTGAAGAATGTCAACGTATTTACATCACTTTTGATCAACCAGAAAGTGTAGATGAGTTTATGCAACAACGAACTTTCCAACTGAACGGACAACTTCTGAAAGTGACACGAACTCTGCCAAAATCATGTCGACTCTCTGATCGATATGGTACTGGTCTGAAAATAAAGATACATGCATCTGACAACAATCCTACACATATCGGAAAACTCAATGAAAATGATTTGAAAAAATATTTTCAACAGTTTGGTGAAATTATAAGTTGCAAATGGACAAATACAGATCAAACTGAAGCATTATTTACATTTGCACAGTAAAGATAAAGAATATCTATATCTGATTGATTTAAAAATTTATTCATTCTATTTTAGTTACGATTCAGTTGATAAAATCATTCTCCGCAATCTATCACCGGAAATCAAAGGAGCAAAAATTTCCCTTGAAAGAACTCGAACAGGTAAAAAACATATCTTAACATTCTCATAGTACATGGTATTTTTGCTTTATCTTAGCTGAAGATTATATAGCTCATGAACTTTCCTATGTCATTCATGTTACCAATCTACCATTTCGTGTGACAAGCGAAGAAATATCCAAGGTTTTTAAAGTTCCTATTGGTGTTATTCTTCTATATCCTTGTTTTCGTCTCGAACAATCTCGTATCGTCGATGGACGATCATCGAGTGAAGCTCGGATAACAAATTTCACTAATGAAAAATTAGCACAATCGTTGGCTCAGGAAAAAACAGGAATGTTGATAGGTACGAACAAAATTCAATGCGAAGTTATGCTTGAATCCATCAATGATGAAGAATTGTGCGAACGTTTTCAAAAATGTCAATGTCCATATTCTACAGATACATGCTATTATAAACATATCACTTGTTATGAACCAGATACTTGTGATGATAAATCTTGTTGGTTAGGACATAGTGACAAACGCACAACAATATCTAATAATAATCGACCACAATATCGTAAGATAAAAATTTATTGTCATTTCTATGATTGTTTTATCATATCTTGTGATAAAATAGGTTCAGAAGATGCACCATATCGTGTCAAAATTAGTAATCTTCCTTCAAATATTACTCACGAAGATCTGATGAAACGATTGAAGATTCATCCAAAATCTTCACATCATCTGATTCTTCAACCAGCAGAACAGTGTTCAGGTTCGCCAAGAATGGCTTATCTCATACGTCAACCATTGGAAAATAAACTTCGATAACAAATTGATAAATGGCACAACACTTCATTCTCATTGGAGATGCCACAAAAAATCCAATGTCAATTGGAAATCAACCAGGATTTCTTCGAATGGAACGACTCCGTTGAAATGGTTCGATCACTTGACAATAGTCGATGTGCATCCCCTGTTTTGAGCATTCAGAGTGTCTGTTCGAATAGAACTAAGCCGATACCATGGCATTCTTCGGCCTTTAGCACTGTCAGTTGCCAACAAAGTATCTCAAAAAAATCCTATTTCGTTGAACAATCAGATGTGAGAAGGATTGCGCCAATAAATCAAGAAAATACACCAAAAAAGAAACATACAATCAATTCTTTAAGATCAAAATCAAGTATGAATAGTTTTCTTAATATTGATTCTTTTAAATTATCGATCTTGTTTACTTAGAATTTCATCATCGTCAACCACCATCAGATATATCGAGCTGGTCAACACGATGGCAATGGACGAATCAAATGATACCAAAGGAAGAGTCTGATTGTGATGTATTGTATTGGCTTGAAAGTGAATCTGTCAAAGAAAAAAATATTGTGATAAAAATTTATTTGCCACAAACCAACCAAACAGCACGAATACGTGCGCAACGTGAACAAATTGCACTTGAACGTCTTAAACAGTTAATCTGTGTACCAAAATTGTTGCGTAGCAATGTTCATTCTGCGAATGATGATCAATCAAATAAAGAATTTTGGAATATCATGAGATTCACTGATGCTGAAAGGCTTTCGGATTATGTTAAAAACAACAAAGCTGATCTTCGAGAAGCATTGAAAATCGCTCAACAACTTCTGACTATTATTAAGCAAATTCATGCTCAAAATATTATTCACCGTGATATTCAACCTAAAAACATCCTAGTTCAATATCGATCGAATAGTGATGAGATCAGTTTGATTTTGATGAATTTTAGTTCAGCTTGGATCAATAATTACCAATGGGCAAATTCTGAAGAAAATATTGATGTTGAGTTAGGCAATAGCTTTTATCAAATGCCACAATTTGAAAAACGACAAAATGAGAACAATGACGAGCAACTCAGAGAATATCAATGTAGTCCTAAAATTGATACTACTGGTGTTTGTGCCATTCTCTTTTGGTTGATCACAAATCATGAACCCAAAGAATCCAAAAATATAGACAAACAAGCACCACACAAGTTGCGTGTGAATTCAAAATTCATCGAAAAAAGAATTAATGAAGCAACAGGTAAGATCAAATTTTTCGTACGAGTTTCTGACAAAATTCAATAATCATTTTATATTTTGAAGCTTTTCGTGTGGGAACGAAGATTCCTGAACACATAATGAAGCATCTTACACTTATATTTGATCGTGGTTTTGGTGATCCTAATCAACAATGGTCAGTAGATGAACTTGACTATCAACTTCAATTTATGTTTACATTAATTACAAATGAAAACGAACAAGTCAATTATTTTCCTGCTCCTCAAATCATGAACGATATCATTTTATCGCCTACTATTCCATTGGAAGATCCTTTCGTCTATGTTGTATCATTGATTCATCACTTGAAACATCAATTTGCGACTCGTTATTCAAAATGTGTTCGTTGGTCGACAGATAAAAAAAATAGTTGGAATGCTCAAAATGGACGCATAGAAAACTACGATTTACTAATCTTTTCTTGTCAAGAAAAAAATTTTCCAATTGATATCAAATGGGATGTTCAACTCTTGCAAGAACAAAACTTTTTATTTTATGTTAAAGCAAGAACGGACAATAAGATCATTATTGAATTACCATTGGGTGTATGGAAGATAAATGAACAAACAGCGACTTTTGAAGTTCATCTACAGAATTTTGAAATGGAAATTAAAACTTTAATCAATATTCTTTTTAAATCTAACGTACATTAGAATTGTTTTACAAGTAGATAAATGTGATCACTCGCACATTTTAGATTTTTTTTCTAGGTAAATAGATCATACTCTTAATATAAGCATCATTTATCGATTTCTTCTTTTCATAAGTGTACAAGCTTGAACATAATGAGTTCTAATGTTTTATAAATATAATTATATGATAAAAATGATCGCAATACAGTGCTCCTTACTCATCTTCTCTTGACAACATTTGTAATAATGCTCTCTGAGAGCAAAGTCTTCGATGCGACTTTGGCAAATAGTACATCTTATTGGATGAAGAATACATACACCTGACACTTCCTGATGCTTATAGGACTTTGATTGACATACCAATTGTTCACATTCAGAACATGTTGGGTGTGGGTGTGGGTGTAGATGCGAGTAGTCAATTCACTGACAGTCATACCCACACCCACACCCTAGTGCAGTCCATTGAAAAACAATACGAAATCAAATTCAACGCAGATGAGTAATTAAATATTTAACAGACAAAATTCATCTAAAAACTTTTAAATCATTTATGGGAAAGAAAGAAAGCGTCTTGTTTAAACACGACTATTGTATTTTTCTAAGCTACCTGTACCACACATAATTCACTTTTTTGTATATTTTAAAAGTATCAGTTCTCTTTTGTTTATTACCGATATGAAGTATTCGACAGTAAGTGTTATCATATATAGATGAATAATGGAAAATTCTTTATCTAGTTTTCTAAGAAAGAAAATAATTTTTCAAAAGATACAATACATTGATAAACTGATGATATGTAAGGATATTGGTGCTAGTTTACTTCAATTATCAATCACATTCTTTGTGTTCAGAACTCATCTCAAGTATTATGATTCGTCATATTAGATTTCATTCAACAAGTAGTGGCTGTCTGAAAAGTTTTCTTCTATAAAACACTCAATATTGACAATAAGAACGATTATTTTGGTCTCATTGTCCTTGTATTAATTCTCTCTTAACTATTCATTGTACGAGGCTTAAAATTTGTGTTATCCATCAGCTTTTTTGTCGCTTCGTCGTTATAATAGCTGCATCGCATTCATGGGCGTTGGTGACGATGTATTGATACTTTTCACAAAAATCTTCTACTTTTTTGGAAAGTATACTCTATTATAGAATTGATTAAAAAGAAAAGAGGCCGACTGCGAAGCCAACATATGTCTTTTGTATTTTATTACAAGCAGAGAAGGTGGTTGTATACAAACTAAAATTTCGAAGCGCGTATTTTATTAAGAAATTCATGTTAATTTTATTTTCGTAATTTATTTCGAATTTGTCTTTTTTTTTTCAATAAATTAGTGTGACGATTTCATCGACAATAATCAACGGAATAATATTGATCATGCCATATTGTACTATTTCGAAAGTTTATTCAAAATGAATTTCGAATAAAAGTATTTCATATTTTATTCGTTCAGTTTTATCATTAAAGCTTCATCAATTGATTTTGCTGATTTCCTTTGACCATAGCCTACTTCGATTTTAACTAATTAAGTCTAGTTCGTTCTAATCGTGATATCTGATAAAAGTCTAATCATCTGATGATAGTGATCATCAGAGTATTATTTTATTGCATAAATTATTAAAAATCATATTTAGAAAATACCAGAAGATCATTCTTTAACGATGAAATCACAGTTATCATAAATATTTATATTTCATTTTACTCTATATGATTATTTTTCGACGATTAATATTCATTTATGAATAAATTTTGCATCGTTTTTAACGAAGTAAATTGGACATTCTATGGACATCTTTGTAAAATTATTTTATCATTCAATTAGATCATATTTCTAAATCTTGACATAATGAAATTATTTCAGTATTTTACAGGAGCATTTATGATTCAACTTTTCAGGAGTGATTTTCTGTAGTTCGACTATACTGAAAGTTTCTCCACACATAGAATTTATACTGTAATATTTCTTTTAAAATACAGAGTCAGTTAAAAGAGCTGATATTTTCATATGTATGTGTCTATAAGAAAAGGAATTACTCCGAAACGTCAACTTAATAAAGAATCACACTGATTATGTTTTATAATATATAATTTTTTTAATTTTCTATCATTTAGGTAACTTTCAAACCAATTATACATATTTTCATATTGATTGACTTCTAATTATACAATGTTATTTATTTTATTCTACGTCATTTTTTGGCTTACATCAAAGGTAAAGCTAATCGAATTGAAGAATATGATTATACAGGGTTGGAAATAATATTATTCCAGGGAGGTACCGCTACAATTTTAAGCAGAAGACATAATGAATTGTATATCAGATGAAAGCCCGTCAAAAATGGGGTTTATCGATACTAAATAGTAAAAGTTACGAAAACTTTTTAATATCAAACTTCAGACATTTTCAGAAATTTTATACCTTTTTCGCGTAGAAAAGTAAGGTACCAGTAACTTTAAAATGGAGTAAAAATTTTTTCTTGGATATTTTCACAAGTTTCGACAGAGCTCGTCGAGCTCTACAAAACTGTACATATTAAAAACTTTGTAAGACATCTTTTTGAGATAAAAAGTTCAAAAACCTACTTGGATAATCTCAAAAAACGTTAAAAATCTTCTTTTTTTATATAGAAGAAAAACACTTGGTTCTTAAATAAAATCAGTTATTTTCATTGTTTTTACTATCTCAGACGTTTCGAAATATACCCATTCGATGCAGCATGAAAAACTGCGTCTAATGAGTATATTTCGAAACGCCTAGCGCAGTAAAAATAAGAAAAAAAAGCTAATTTTATTGAAAAATCGAGTGTTTTTCTTCCATATAAAAAATATGAATTTTTATAACATTTTTTAAGATTTTCCAAGTAGACTTTTGAATTTTTTATCGCAAAAAAATGGCTTAAAATTTTTATAATATATACAATTTTGTAGAGCTCAACGAGCTCTATCGAACCATGTACGAATATCCAAGAAAAAATTTTACTCCATTTTTGAATTGCTGGCACCTTAATTTTCGACCCAAAAAATTAATTATGTCTTCTGCTTAAAATTATAGCAGCACCCCCCTGAAATAATATTATTTCCAACCCTGTACTGTAGTTAATTTGCAAGTTTTAACAAGAGGTATTTCTAGGAGAAAAAAGGAAAACAGATTTATGATTATATCGAGACATTTTTTAAACCTTAAAAGCCGAAGAGAGGTTTTTCCATGCAAAAGACTGAAAACAGCCATAAATATAGTACTTGTTGACTCTCAGTATACTCACCGTATAGTTAGAACACACAACTTTGCTCTTCTTCTAGAATTAAACAGAACTCTTTGTTGAAAATCTTGAACCTCACAAAAATCTTCAAGAGAAGAATTTTAAACTGAAACTTTTCTCATAACTACTTTTCGCTGCCATCATTTTGTCGTTACTTTTTTCAGTCAAAACGTATCTTTTGTTCTCGAGATATTGAATATGGAAAAAATTAGCAAACAAGTCTGCTGTATTTCATGAACTGAAACATATTTGCCACTGGAAATTTTAACACGCACATTAGCTACTTATGGGCATGCTTTACAGCAGAAAAAGTTCTATTTTGACTATTTATGCTGCATATCCTTCATTTGATCTTCATTCTAGCATTTTGAGAGAGGAAATTTGCAAGCTCGTTTTTCGAATCAACAAATATCTGAGGAAAGGTTACGGAGTTTTCAAAATCATCAATATCAAAAACCATCTAGTACTCTTTAGGAGACAAATCAGAATTATACTCCAATTTGTATGTAGTCGCTAGGATCGTGCAGATACAGAGAAACTTAAGTTTTTGCATGTTAACTCTCTTAGTGGATCTTATTGTAGATAAACTAGTGTCCCTTGAAAGGGACATTTGGTGTTTAAGGATTAAATGCTTGTTGAACTTACAATCTTGGAAGACGATCTTCGCTTTTGAAACTCCGATTTTGCAAATAACTAAATGAAGTCGAAAATTACATGATATCAATAGTTTGTTCAGAAAAAAAGATCAGAACATAGGTAGTCGATAGTACGTGCAAAAAACATTGATATTTATTCTGTGAGTTTAAATTGAATGAAGACGAGTCGAATTCATTTCCGTTTTCATAACAAACTATATCGAAGCTATAAAAATGAAAATTTTCGAAGTTAATCGCAGAGTTCTAATAGTATAACAGTGAAATAGTTTGAGTTTCCTTTAAAAACAATTTTATTCATGTAATTTTTACTGATGAATAATAACAATTATTCTTTGCAAAGACAAAATATATGGTTGATGAACCCTTATCCTTTTTATTTGTGTTGTTTCTCAAAAAATATTTAGCAACACATAAATCCTAAAACTAGAAAAGAAAATTGTTTGAAGTATTTCAGTGTCGAAATCGAAGTGAAAAAGTGTGCTACGATATCTCGCAGTTGGGTTTGCAATAGAGAGTTCGACATTGAAACCTTCAAGATGTTTTTTTCTATGTACTATTGGTAGTGCCAATTCAATTTTTAGACTTGTCGAAAAAGCACGGTTAGGATGAAACACAACTAGCATGAACAACAGATACAGAGTTGATCACTATCATCGATGGTAACACTGAAACTGCTTGTAAGTAAGAATATATCTAGTATTACGAATCTATTTTGAGTAGTACAAAAAAGCAAGTCTCATATCGATTTTGAATTATCTGGTCCTAATTGCTATTAAGTATCTATAGGTGATTACATTCTTCATTAGAAAGAAATTATTATCTATTATACCATGGTCCAGCATTTGATACATAGGTTGAAAAGCTCGCTAAATTTAATCGGATCCCACAGTATCATAGTTTAATCTATTGATAATGTCTTTTTCGTTTATTTTTGATCATGAATATTAAACAAAAAGAAACCAATTGTTTTGATATTTATAGATGGTATGTACGCGATTGAATGCTGCAGATCTTCAATCAATTTATATGAAACTGCAATCACCTTCACTCGTGGTTGCTTTCAAAGATTTATCACATTTTCGAAGACAAATATTAGCACATAATGCTATTCGCCTTTTAAAGAATTCTACTGATGCCAATGGATTGTCAAAGGAAGAAATAGCTACAATAAAATTATATGTATCTTGTTTTTTTCTGTATCTTCCTCTCAATGAAGCACTTCGTAGTGAACAATATGAACAAATTAAACCTTGGCTCCCATATTTAAAACTTTTTCATAATGCTATATATAAATTACCTGAACGTGCAGGATTACATTGTCGTGTAGTAAGTGGTAATATCAAAATTGATCTGTATCGAGTCGATTCCTTCGTAATTTGGGTAAGTAATAAAACTGAAAGATTCTTTATTTCAATTAAAGTGATCCGAGTTTTAAAAAAAATCAAAAGAAATGTACTATCACATATGACATAAAGCAAAATTTTTTTCAAGAACTCTTTATTAGAGAAATTCCTTAAAATTATTCCTTTTAATGAGTTCCTTGTTAATTAATCTTCTTCGATTTTATTTTCTTTATAGGGGGACATTCCATCATTAATAACGAATTGGGAGGTATGTATGTCTCTTGCGAATAAAACAGCCATCGAAGAACAACACGGAACTATTTTCTGGATTACAACAACATCAGCAAGAGATTTATCAATTTTATCTTTGAATTCCACTGAACAAGAATTGATTTTGTTACCAGGAACCCGTTTCAAGGTTATGAAGAACAAGAAACACGCGCTCTTCAAGGGAATCAATGAAATTCATCTTATTGACACAGCATTCGATGTCAATAGTGAGTTGTTTTTTGTTTTCTAAAATTATTATTCGTATCTTCAAAAAAATAAGTGAAGAAACATCAGTGCTAGCCGTTGAATGTGAATATTGAACAAATACATAACAAACACAGATAACGTCATTAGAATAGAAAAAGTGTCCGTTCGGCTTCATATTTTTCATCAATATATGCTCTGACTTTGAAAAGTAAAATCAAAATTGCATTATTTAGACTTAACTTGTTTCATACAGATGTTTCTCAGGTTACATATTTAAGTTCTAAAAAATTGTTAGGCTGATCTGAAAAACTTGAAGATTTCAAGTGTTAAATGATTCTGATATTCATATTTCTTTTGAGACGATTTACAAAAATCTGAGAGAAAAAAGTAAATGTAAACCTTTTTCAAGTTGTTTCTGTCAATCAATTAGCAATCATCAAGAAAAATGATGATTGATCGACTAGCTCGAATATATCTGAAATTTCGACTGATGATTTTGACAGCCTTATGAGCAAAGTGAGATGAGGACTCATGGCAATGTAAATATTACAAAACATGAGGAAAGAGCTGAAATCAAGTTTTTTTAAAATCAACTTAAAAAATTAATTTAAAAGATTTTTTTTATTGATTTTTTGATTTAGAGTTGCCGTTTGTCTTCAGTCAACTATTTAATACAATCGAATAAAATCCGTCGAATACTAAATCAACGAAATGAAAATAATTGAAAAATAAAAAGCATTGAACTTTGTAATATAATAATAAATTCTGTCGTCTAATATGTGAAAAATTTTCTTTTCATCAACAAATTTTAATTTATAGATTTACATTATGAGAAAATACTTAACAGCAAGTCACAAATTGTTAACAGACAGCCTTGTTGAATTTTCAGATTATGATAATACTTTTAACACACTACTGATAAAAGTAAAAAATACAGCTATTTTCTCGTTGACAAAAATCCGTAGGTATTTCAAAGAAAAATTTTGATTTTAATATTGTCATATAGTGAAAACAAATATATTCAATACTATATTTGTTTTCTCTCCTTTTCTTTCGTTCTCTTTAGTTTTTGTTATACATTCTGAGTAGCTAGATAATACATACACTGTTTCGTTCTTTCTCCTATTAGACTTTTATATCTTTTGGTATCAAAATCAATATAATTTCCAGTTTTGTCACTTATAATGAGCAATGGTTAATTGGTAAAGGAGATATCAGAAACACATCTACAATCTGTTTGCGTACAATGGGTGTGGATGCGGGTATTGTCTTCACACACAGTACACCCACAGCCACAGCCACCCCACACTCACAGCCGACCCACACCCAAAAGACATGTGCACTGCACATTTGAGCATCGAAGAGATTGCGCTAACAACTTTTTGTTTAGATTGAGCTTAGTTTAAGACTGCTAAAATGTAAAGCAGATAGCTCTGAAAAGTAAAGATGCTATATATAGACGCCTTTGTGGATCCGAGTTTAGATATTTTTTTCTCAAGTCTTTTTCAGTTCTAGCCAGTACGATGAGAACTGGAAAAATGTTTCAAACATTTCGACTGAATTTTTCTTCAGTTTTAATAGGAATTCATGCGACTAAGAATGGTTCACGAAGCAATGGAAAAAAACCATTCCTATTACAGCTCTTCTTTTAACAGAGAAGAAACCTTTATAATCTTATGAAACGAAAAAGTAATCAAAATGAGAAACCCACCAAATAATGTTCTCGAGAAGGATAGACAGAGAGCATCGGTACTAAGTACAATTCTTAAGTAAAAATTTCATGTACTTTTACTTCAAAAAACGTACTGGTACTTAAGATTTCCACGTATTAAGTACGAAAAGTACTAAGTATTGTACTAAGTATCCAACGTCTGATGTGTTTATAATAGTTCTGTATCTACAGCAAAGGGAGTCCTAGGGCTTCCAGAAAGCTGCTTGGTTCTCCAAAATGCTACAAGATAGAACTTTCGTTTATATCTAGTATTGTAGAGGAGACTGTGGGCTATCTA
>CAJNOP010000378.1:19453-105136 GCA_905250075.1 Rotaria sp. Silwood1
CATTTTATATTCTACGTAGTTTTTTTAATATTGCAAGGAAAAAAGACACGTTTAATGATGGTCTTCGGTAGCGTTAAAAGTCCTTTTAACCGATGGTGTATTCGAACTTAAATTCACTCTAGACTTTTAGACATAAAAATGCAAAAGAAATTCAGTTCATTCATAATTTCTAGAGGCAATAACTGATGTTTTTCAAAAAACTGATATTTCTTGGAAAAGGCAGCTTTTTTTGAAAAATCTCATTTTTTCATTACAGAGTCTTGGATAGATCTAAAATTTTTGTCGAAGCTTATATCATTAGAGCTTCTCAAGCATTAGTTTTTTTTTTTTTGCTTTCGTTTCAGTTTTATCCATCCATTTAACTGAAAAGAATTCCGAAATACAGACTTTTCAAATTGAAAAAATTATTCACAAACTGTTTTAGAAGTATTTCTTATTTTGAGGATTCGTTCTGAAAAAGAATATGTCTAATTATATTGAGATCTTTTATACAATAAGATTTCTTGATGATAATTTTCGATCTCGTTAAAATTGATTATCAAATTTTTATTGTGAATATATCACTTTAGCGATTGTTGTTAATGTCTCGTATTATTAATGTTTGTCTCAAAAATACTCTTTTGTATAGTATAAATAGTATTCTGGTTACAGAAGATCATATATATCATTTACAAGCATTTTTATATTTTCATCTGATTAATTTTTATTTTTAATTTCACATGAAAGAATACTGCAAAAAAAAATAAGAAACATTAAAAAAAGTTCTCTTCAGTACTGTCAACATTTCTTTTAATATAAACAATACAATATAATAAACTGATGTAAAGCATGATTAAATAAAGTAATATAGATTAGACAATGTTTAATGTTCGTAGAACAAGGATTCAAAGTCTTCGATTTGCTTCATTAAATTCTTTTATGTACGAAACTTGAAGGGAGAATGAATACAATAAATGTAAGAGACAGTGAAATAAATAAAATAAAGTAACCAACAAGATAAAACGATGAATTTCGAGCCGATTTCATACAATTAGATGTAAATAATATTAACAAACTATGTGTAGCAAGTAAAACTAAAGTAATCGAACTGACAAGTAAAAGTTTTGTATAAACGAAATTGTTGTTTTTTTTAGATGGTCTTGATAAGTTAGTTGTTATCGAGCTCTAAAACTTTTTCGAGCAGCAACAACAATGATCATTATCGATGTAAGAAGATTTATCAAAAATGGAATAAAAAAAAATGAATTATATATTTCAAGTGAAGATGAATATTATTAATTAACAAAAATATCAATAATAATCCATCGAGTTGTTTGTCTACTTTTGTTTTTATCAGATTTCATGTTCATCCTTACTGTAAGCATTAAAGTCAATCGACAATTATTGGACATACTCGAAGAAAAAAAATTAATTGAAATACAAGATATTTGTGAAAGAATTAATATCTAGAATTTAATTGAAAATAAAATTGATGTAAATAATGAAACGATGGATGTAGTTAAAAGATAATATCTACAATCTGATTTATTTGATTCTTTCCTTTGAAATGTCATTATTGAAAAAGAACTATTGATAAGACCAATGACTAATATAATCGTCGTTAAAGCAATACTAATTTTCACAATAATTAGTAAATTTTCAGATGAACTTCAAGACTAACCAATATTATTTAAATTATATAAACTCTTATTTACATCTTTTCAAGATATCATTGTAACATTGTTAATCGTGAAAAACAACATTGAACAATGCAACTACGATATATATAAAGTTCTGCATTTTGCTAATGAGGAATAAGCAAAATTCTTCATGATGAAAATATAATTTTAATTCAACTGATAACTTGGTGTTTTCTTCTATTTAAAATAAACCTTGCATTTCAATGGTATTCATGCTCAAAGGAGGTGAATGTAGGTGATCTGAGTAAAAGTAAGATGTACAACCACACTCTCATACAATATCCAGGCATATTGAGTAGTTCTTTTTATTCGTAGGTATTGATAATAGAGAAATATTGCATGGGATAGTTTTGGTTTACAATGGTACATCCAATGCAAGATTACTCTAGTTCGATAGAATTTTTATAAGATTGAGTTCCTTCGGGTGTAATACGATGTTCTTTCGCACATCTCAATCGAAGACAAATCCAGTGTTTGAATGGCAACCAAAACTTTTTCATTATGACATATTTTACTTGATGCCGATAATGTGCTGATGTCGCCATAAAAATATAAAAGTTTACCTTAAAAAAAAAATGCATACAAGCATCATTAAAATATTAATCATAGATGACTTACTGCATAATTAACATAGAAAAATGTAATAGTGAGTGATGCCAGTAGATTATTATTAATGGCCAATAAAACAAGTTGATCTTGATTGACAATTATATTAAGTACATATATTCGATAGATTGCATAGGGTAGAATAAAAGTTACAAGACAAGCGACACGAGCAAGAACCATGGCTGTGAATTGTCGATCAAGTCGACGACGTACAATTGGAATTTGTCGTCGAACAATTCGGCGAACATTTCGAAAAGCCAAAAAACTGAATAATGATGCAATTATCATTGGTAATGCACCTTGTACAATAGGATAGTAAACAGATGAATAATATCGACTGAATATTGTATTATAAGTTGTACAAACCATTGAAGGTGGTAGATCAAAGAGAATAATAAATGGAATACCATGTAGAATAATAAAGAAAATAGTGATAAATGTAAGATATTTGGCCGACGAATGGGTACTCTTTTGTCTCAAATAGATTAGATAGTGTGTTGAAAGATATTGATCAAAAGATGCACAGCACACTATATACATAGATATGAGAGTCAGAACTGTAGCAAGAAATGCTCTAATTTTACACCAAACTAGTGACATATTCGTATAATTAATGGTATATCCATCCATCATAATACGTGTTGGATAATTAATAAGAAGTTGAGCTAAATTACCAATAGACTCGACAGTAAAGTAAAAAACAGATGGATTTCTTCGAAAAAGTCGAAGTTTATGTAATACGATAATATTTATTATGTTACCAATAGTTCCCATCAATAAAACAGAAAATCCAAGATAAATCATAATATATTGAGAGATAGAAACAATTACTTGAACTGTTGATGATGATGATGACATAGTTTTATTTTAATTGAAAATGCGTATTTGATTTTGTTTTTTTTTCTTACTAATTTCTTTTAACCGAAATAAAAGAAAAATTATACATGGCCTGAAGCATCGTTAGAAGAATTGCTGTGTTGCACATGAAACTGAGCATATACGATTAATTCTAACGATGTCTGTAGTCACTCGACCAGTATATTATCTAATGTGACTGCAATATAATACTTTGCGTTTTATATAGTTATCTTAAAAAAGAATGTGGATTGTTAATTTTTCATTTTCTCTTTGTATTATCACTCTAATGATTGTGTGCCAACTATGTAGAACGGAAAATATTTGAAACATCTTTTTTTTTATTATTTTCCTTGAGGTCATGAGGATATAATCTATAAATAGTGGATTTATTGCAACTTATTGTGAATAGAGTAATGGACTCGAAACAATTGACTAGTCTTGCATGTTCTTTACACATTGCAAGCTTTAACGAAAGAGACTTTTAAATATATCTATTATGCACTCGAGGTCTTGTTGCCTAAATATTTGAATTATGATTTGATTTGATTTTGCTTATTCAAAGATGCAAAATATAATGTAACAAGTTTTCATCCATTGAAGAATTCCAAAGTATTTCAAAAAAATAATTTGCTTCAGATTAATTATTCTAGATGAATTGATTCATATTGTCAAATTAATCATGAACATCGTTTATTTATGAAACTTAAATTGATGAAAGAAACTGATTCATCAGTTTATTATTTCAAAAGTAAGGCTTTTGATCTGTTCTTTACAAATCTTCTCATGACTTAATCCAAATTATTGTCGATTGAGAATGTCTTTTTCTTTTGTTTATTACTGATCGAATATCAAGTCTAATCATCGATAAATGTATTTATCTGAACTCGTCAATCCTAAGATCAACACGCACAAAAGAAAAAATGACAATCAATACAAATGTGTAAGCAGATTGCTTGCCACCTGATCTTTCATAAATGACATGAAATTTCATTCGGGTATTTCATTTTTTGCTAAAATTTTTGATGATTTCTATTATTATCTGCCTGAAAAATGTTTTTCATTTTTTCTTTATTTCTATATTATTGATTACATCATCCAGAACTATCTAGGAATCGTTATTCGATACATTTAATTCTTTTTGTTTGAAAGATCAAAGCATCATAGTCTCTTTTTTGATTTAAGCATCGTTACGATTACATAAAAGAGTACTTTTATAATTAGAGCGCTATTTTTTTTTTGAGAGCTTTTTTTAGGCATTGAGAATTGGTAAGTATGCTCTTCGCCGAAAACAAGATCGTCGAAAGCTCACATCGCCGACTCGACGTGGAAATTCACCGTAAATTTCCACGTCGAGTAGGCGATGTGAGTTTTCGACAATCTTGTTTTCGGCGAAGAGCATTACATTCCAATGGATTCAAACCTATTCTTGCTCTACTTACGGATGACACTAAAATATTTCAAAATATTTTTTTCCAAGTTTTGTTCATGGTTCTGACTGAAAAAAAAAGAAGTCATTTTAGACCAAAGAGAATACAGCAGATTTCTAATTGAAATATCATTTTCAGTGAAGTTTTATTTATTATCTACAAACATATTAAATTAGCTTATAGCGAAAAATTAAAAGCCAATACTCACACCAAATCAAGTTAGATCTATTGTGGGTAAACTTCGGTACCAACATAAAACGAAAAGGTTCTATCAACTGAATGTTGTTGGTATGAATCATGTTTCATAAAAAGATTTTAAAAATTTCTTAAAAGTAACCACGAAAGCTCAGCAAATTGATTACTTTTGGAAAAAATGAAGTATCTTTGAAAAGGCTAAGTACTCAGGACGCGAAACGAAACAACCTTGATGATTGTTCCATGGAATCATAATCTGTTACATACCTAAAAATAATTACTGAAAAGCTAGCCATGAGAACCACTGACATAAAATTTCATTAGAAGCTTTTATGTGACTACTTTCATGTTCATTTAATCAAAGATAATAAGAGAAAAAAAAAACATTTGATGAATTCTCTTTTCTTCATGACCGTATTCGTTATTTGACAGGTCACAATGTTTATATCTGTCTCTTATTTCTGCTTCAATGTTCCTTTATTATTAGAGTATACGCATGGCAACCTCAGGTTTTTATCTCATTGATAGTATCGCTAACAAATTTCTTTCCGAAGAACATATTGTAATGGCATTGAAAAAGATTCAACCATTAATAAAAACTCTAATCTCAAAAAAAAAGAGACATGAATTGTCGAATACGATTAATATATTATTTCAGCAAATCCTCAATCAACATGAATGCATACCAATGAGAAAGATGTACCTATAAATGCTTCAGATTAATAAGGATTGCTATTGATCGAAGAAAAACAATTATGTAAGACAATAAAAATCGCGTTTTCTGTACTGCTTCGATAATCATTTTGAAAGTTGTTTTTCTTTTCTTCTTCTTAGAATTGAAGTTATTCAGCACTGCATATGACATATAGAATATTTTGTTTTGTCTGTCTGCGTACTAAGTAAAACATGCTGTGAACATTTAAAAATTCATAATGGTATTAATGCATGTTTGTCCCTCTCATTTAATATTCGGATGTGTTTTACTAAAGATTAATCATTTCAGATTCATTAAAAGATTAAATCAGACAAATCGTTCATGGCATACGATCCTTTTCAATTATTGTCTCACGATCTGAATTTTTTCACTTCGCTACAGGTTAGGATTAGTGTACCGAATAGTGTATGTAAAGCACATTGTGCATACTAACTTTAATGAGAGTCGATCGAAGAATGTTTCTCTTCAAAAGTGCAGAATTGTTAAGAAAGTTAATGTTACAATAACAGCCAGACAAGAGTTTGAAACAATATGCATAGAACGAAGTATAACGTATATATAAAAAAAAACTGTGTTATCTTATGATTAGTACATTCATGACAAAAAAATGACAAATAATGCAGAGACTTTCTGCTCTTATCTTGTGGCATTCAAATTCAGTTTAATTACAGAAAAGTAATCAAAACGTCAAATACATTCGCCCCCTGTTCTAACAGACATTCATCGTACAACAGAAGGGATAGGTGATTAGTAAAAATTTCATGCTTCATATTTTGAAAATCGATTAACATCAAAAAAGGGTAACCACATAAAATGAGAAATTTGTCGTCGTCTATGTTTCAATTGTTGATTAGAAAACAAACAAAATCATCAGAATATTCTTCGTCAAAGAAATTCAATAAGAATGAGAGAAATAGCAGTTACTCGCTTATCATTAATCACTTTGTCACTATATGTAGAACGTGTTCAATTTAGACATAGTACAATGAGAATGTCCTGCTGAATGTTAATGGTTGAAACCGTTTACATCAGCATTTTGATCTGTTTATATGATAAAATTTTTCATATCCAATACTCGATAGATATTTACAATGCAAACATTGCAATTGAGAAAATATGTTAAGATTGTATGATAAGAATTATTCATGGAATCGACGAATCAAACAATTATAATTGAATTGTTGTTTGAAAGAACGACACCAACTTCCATGCTTTTCTTCGGGAGTATCAACAAAACGAGCCATTACATTACTTTTTAATTTTAATGGAATATGAATCGGAAGTATAACATGCATTCAATAGATTCATTTTAGCATGTTCAGTTTCTTTCGATCATATTAAAATAGTATCGCTACTAGCAAGTCAATAGAAATGAAGTTAACGAAATGTTAAAAAAAAATATTTCCGGAATCTTTATGTTTTGGAATTGTGTGAACAGGCTTATATTTTTTCACAATGTTAATGCATTTTATCGATACCATTTTTTGCAGGAAATGTTTTCATACTTGATGGTCAACTCATTTCGGCTAATTTCTCCGACACATTTACTAATCAATTAACATGCACAATTGATGCTAAACAAAAATTATTGGCTAGCAATAATCTTCAAAGATTTTGGTGTTCATATTGTGTTCCTCAATGTTTGCATACGTATTTCAACAATCATCTCAGTGCACGATCGGGCCCATCTAAAGGAGAAAGTGAATGATGATATAAGCTATTAGTTCAAAAAAATTCTAGTTAAGTTTTGTTGCCCAACGATTTTGCACAACGTTTTGGTTACTATTTTGATCGAAATTCTTTAAAAGTTCTAGTTTCATGTGGTAGTAAGTATGTTACTGAGTATAAACAAGCACCTAAATTGACAATAATTGATACTTTTTCTGCCATTGTTGAGCAAACAGGCCTGTAAGTAAATATGTTTCTGTAATTTAATCAACATTTATTCAATACTATGCCTAGATGGATCGGTCTGAGCGTCTTGAGTGTGGTTGAATTTGCCTATCGACTCATGTACCACTATCTCAAACAATATAAGACTCAACAAACTCTTCGCATCATACCAATGGCGACTACTCAGATCAACAGAGGAAATAAGTTTTAATTTTATTTATACATGTATTATTTATTCATATCAATAAATATCTGCTTTGATCTAGTCGTATATCGTGTGCTTCCCGAATCAAGGTGTGGGTGGCTTGTATGGATCAGGAGAAGATGTACAGTGACACACACACTTGCATTGAGCTTCATCTACACTCACATCATTTTCATTGGGCAACTATTTTCTTTTTTCTTATTGGGCATACGTGACATGTTGTTTATGACATGAGTCATCTTCCTTCTTGCTTTCTTTTCTGTGACTTTGCAGAATGAAAAAAAACACGCAATTGTAGTCTTATAGTGTAATCACGCTTGTGTCATTCGAAGGAGAGTTGTGCGTGTCTTTCATCCACATTTTGATCGATTCACATCAGTGTTCCGAATGATGAGTGCACCAAGCAAAATCAAAGTGAGTGCACCACGCACTCATTTGGATTTGCACGCTATTTTGCACTCCACTCGAAAAAATAGAATGAACGTGCTGCACTCTATTATAAAATTTTTCACTTTGTTTTATATTGGTTATTTCGTCTTTACAATTAATCTTCTACTTATTATGTTCTTTCATTCAAGCAAATAGTCTTTTCTTATTCTCATTTCAGAAAATGAAGAAAAAAACAGTCATAGAGACACTCTCAAATAGCATCTATAGAAAAACTTTTAGTTCAATCAACCAGATCATCATTTGATCAATCAAAAGGAAGCTCAAATAACAGTCACAACCAAATGACTTCGAAGCGGAGTTGTCGCGAGCGAGTGGTTATCCCCTTATCTTTAGAAATTTTGTTTTTATGACTCAACGATACAAAAAGTTTTGGAAGAGTCTTCGACAAATTTTTAAATACCCCTTAAAAATGATCAAAGGTTTCTAGAAATTCTGAAAAGTTGTTGCAAATTTTCAGACACTTCAAAAATCTTAGAGAAACCTGAAAGTTTCTAAAATTTTCAAAGATTTTCAGAATTTTTCAATAAATTTCTCAAGTTCTTCATTCAAAATTTCGATAATTTATAGCAGTTGTTTGAAAAATTTATCGACTCCCCAAACTTTAATATGTTGCAATAGCTCTCCTTCCAAATTGTATTTATTTTTGATTAATTAGAATGAACATCTAGATGTACAGATAGTCATCATCGATGATTTAGATTTTTTTAATCTTGTGATTTAATGATGATTTGTATTTGTATTTTTCCTTTCGACTTGATTTAAATTTTGCTACTAAATGATAATTTACACATATTTTTAAAATTATTACTTCTATGTATACACACAAATAGAAGTCTACAGTATGAAATATAAACTATTATTTATTTCTTCTAGACGTATTTATACATTTTCACTTTGCTGCACTTTGGTTCTTGAAACGGAGTGCAACATCTCACTTTACATCCGGAAAAAGAGTGCAATATCTCACTATATTTCAAATTCTCATTCGGAACACTGATTCACATACATAGAATGACAAGTTTAAGTATGCCAGAAAGTGATAGTGCCATTGAAGCATTTACATCAATTTTTGCGAGTAAACACAAATTGGACAATGTGAACAGCGTGATCAAGAATAAATATTTACAACAAATGGCAGGTCGAATCACTCGAGGTTCGAAAAAAACGGATTTTGAATATCTACAAAAAGATGGACCAGCCGTAAAGAAATTTGCATGGGTCATGGGTGACGATGGTTTATCACTTTTTCTCGTACAATCCAACCTAGAAGCGCTACGTTCCATTGGATGTGAGGACAAATGGATCCGAAGAAAACTGGAAAATGGCGAATACTTTCAACTGGGTATATTTTATAGGTCACCTGAATGTCTTCTAGCTACATGGGACGGAGTACTATCATTAATCGACATCTACTATCCGAAGTCTATTTCCGCGAAGATTCGTCGACATGAAAAAGCATTAAAACAAATGAGTTTCGATGAGATTGAGGCCCGTGCACGATTGTCATACCTTCATGGAGCAACTTACTTTGACATCAATGAATTGGCTGTTAATGGCAACTCAGCCGATCCTCGATTCATGTCCGAAGAAAGATTTTTAAAATGTGAAGGAACACTTGAAGAGTCACGTGGCTTTCTCTACAATCGATTAGGTCTTGCAAAATTATTTGATGGTAGCGGCTTCACTAAGAATTCAAGTGGACAATTAGGTGTACGAGAATATTTGCAACCCAATATACCAGTCAGAGACATACCAGGATTTCGATATTTGAATTTACCCATTGATACAACCGATCTTATGCCTGACTCTTGATTTGGAAACGTTTATAATTCGATCGTGCTTTACTGCTATTCGAATATGTAACTTTTATTTATTGAGTCGTTGCTTTTGACTTCGTGAGTCCATCGACTTTCAATTTTGTTGAACATTATACGTCTAACTTGTTCATTTGACAGTCATTTTGAACTGTTTTTTTTTGCTGAGCAAAATCGAAAAGATTATTTGAAGAACTAGATGTATGCGTATGATTATCTTGAGACAACACGTTTTTCCTCTTCAATCAACGCTCACTAAAATCTAGTTCGAATGCATTAATTTTTTTTGTGTTGAACTAAATTTATTTGTGATACATTTAAACGAAGTTTTGCTCTCGTTCTTCTACTGAAAAATGATATTTTTATTAATGCGTTAACATGCTGACTTTATGACGCGTTTGTTTTTTTGGAAAAAATGATGTATTTCATAGACAGATTAAATGAATATATGAATTCATATTTTGACTAAACATACCTTTTTATAAAATGACAACCTGATATCTCATAAATACAGCTTCTCTCGAGATAAATTTTGATGTAGAATAAGCTAATATTAAGAGCATATACACTAGACATCTAGATCTAGTTTACGCTAGAATTTCAACTTTCTACTTATTATAGTCACAGAGATTTAAATAACTTAAAATTCATTGAAATTTTTTGGAATAACCGATGGATCAAAATATAAGGCAGCATTTTGTATTTTCTTTTCTCATCATGCAATACGTTCTATTAAAAAAATCAACTGTACCAACAATTTACATAGTAAAGCCTATCCTAACTGTGTACTTTTCATTTTCAAAAGAACGTCTATGACTATAGGAAATAGAAAGCTGAAATTTCAGCAAAGAGTAGACCTAGTTGTCTAGTATATATGCTGTGAATATTAGTCTATTCTACCGAAAAAATATATAACAAAGGAGTATTATTTAAAGGGAATCTAAACTTATGAGACACCTTTTATAAACAATGTCTACTATGATCTGTGGGGAAGATGAGGATGATTTATTTTTTCTTACTCTTATACGTCAACGTTACTTTTAGATCATATTTTTCAAAACTGTTTTATTGAGCTTCGTTCCTCAGATCTACGAAAAATAATCGTCCAGCATAGGGATGTCGGACATTCATAGTAAGCAAGCAAGCCATAACGAAAGAAAAGACCATGATGAAGATCTGAAAACTTTGAATTTACAATCGCTTGAACAGACAAAACATATCAATCTACATAAAAATCTACTTATTTACTATGGTGATATACTTAATGTGAAAGCGGATGCCATAGTCAATACAGCAAACGAAGGATTACTTGGTGGTGGTGGACTTGATTCTCTGATACATAACATTGCTGGAAAAGAATTGAAACGCTTTTGTTCAGAACTGCCAGCTAACGATCAAGGTGTTCGATGTCATACTGGATATAGTGTAATTACGCCTGGATTTAACTCTAATTATAAATATATAATTCATACTGTTGGATCGTATTTAGATGAACGCAACAAACCTCAGCCAATATTGCTTGCTAACTGCTATAAAAACTCATTCCAGATAGCAGTTCAAAATGGTTGTACAAGCATTGTATTTCCATGCATATCAACCAGGTATTATGGTTATCCGATGTTGGAGGCTGCTATTATTGCTATTGAAACGTTAAATCAATGTTTGTACGATTGTCAAAACTCGAATGTCATCGTGACGATAGCTGTATTCAATGATCTTGAGCAAAAAATCTATAAAAAACTACAGAGAGAAACATTCGATACATAACTAACCTGAAACATTCTTTTTTTCGACAAGTTTATCCTTTTTTGACAAGAAGTCTAAAGTGAATATTACAATATTGATGGCCGAATCAATTCTGTCACTAACACATTCTAAATGAAATTTGTACTTGAATATTTCCTTAGAGTTTAGGAAAGATAGTGGTAGCCTTGACATGTTAATCTCTATTGTGTTCATAAACCATCAAAAACAATTTTTAATTGTCGATAGAAAAATTACAGCTCATATTATCAGTATAGAAGAAAAATATAGATGTGAATAAATAGAAGACTCACAGCCATATCATCGAACTCATCTACAGTGGTTCCATCGATCCAGAATCGTTCGGCACCAAAAAAATTTCCCAATAAGGATAAACATATTCATCCTTGGGTGTTTGATTTCATTTGATGACTACTCTCGTCGATGTATTGAATAAAGATTTAATTTGATTGGAATCTGAAATCCTTATCACGACATCGATACAATATGTCTTATTTATTGATAGAGATTACAGCATAATTCACAGATACGATAAAAAAAGATTGGCATTGATATTCAATTGTATTGTGAGAAATAAACATTTACAGATCGTTGCAGAGATGTTTATATGTAATTTTTATTATATAATGTTTGTCATTTTATACAGAGTCAAATTGCGTGAAATTATTTTTCAACTCTGCAGTCATTATCTCCACTATTTTACACAAAGGCACTGTTTAAACAATTCTAGAAATATCAATAAAGAGTGTTTGTCAGCTGTAAATCATTCAATAATGGCATGAATTTCCAGAATAGGTTAGTTTCCTAAGAGTGAGCTGTAGTAGTATATAGAACTTTCGTTATTCGATATCTTGCTAGGGATAGAAATGAAAATAGAATGAAAGAATTGCATGAAAGAATTAAAAAATGCAATGCAAAATTTTTTTGTTCATAATATGATGACTTCGTCTATAGACGACAAAAATTTTATTTTTCATGATATAATTTGACAAAGTTTTCTTTGACTCTTTTGTTTTATTGATTAACTAACTACAATTCGACGTTCATAAGCATATGCAACACTTATTCAATAGAACAACATCACATTATCCATGAAAACAGGATGATAGTTCCATTTACAAGTTTTTTTTTTCTTTCCTTTGCATTGATTCTCAAGCACATTCTTTTGATGTGTACTTGATGATGTATGTATCATGACAACCATTTTTGTTGTCATCTCTAGTAATGCTGAAAAAAAAAATGAAAAAATTTGCTCATGTTTTCAACCAATGATGAATTAGATGTGTAATACATTTATTAAAAATGGCTGGACAAGGTATATTGATTATTATTATACCGAATGATTTAAATACAGATCAAGAAAAAGTACTTGATACAGCACAAGTAAGATATTAAATTTTACGTTTTATTAAAAAATATTTTATTAGCTAGATTGTGAAAGATCCATCTGCATTACCAATTGAACTTAATAACCCAATATCTGATGTCGAACATTCAAAAGAATTTCCATGTTCTACATGTGGTCTTTCATTAACATCACGCTTTCGTTATCACATAAGTCCAAAATTAAATTTAATTGACGCTATTTGGGTAAAGATCTTAATGTAAATTGAATCTTTCTTTTAAGTTTATCTCTCATTTATCTTCTTAGATACTTTCAGAAGATCGTCAACACTTTTTTATAACTTGTTTTGCTGAATTAGGTCAACATTCTGATTTAATTATAAATGAATTACGTTTAGCTGAAATTGGTATTCGTCAAGGATCAAAAGTCTTTATTCTTCCTTTATCATGTGCACTTGGTATTGAAAATCTTTCATCATCATCACCAACTATTATTGAAATAAATAATTTAAATGAAGCAGCTAAAGAAATTATAAATTCAAATGAATCTCAATGTTTAGTAAATAATGATAAAGTATTAAATGAACAACTTAATACAAATAAAAGTGATTTTAAACGAAGTATTCGTGCACGTTTAACTGTTTTACAAGTTGTAAATGCAATACGTGGACAAACATTATTTTCATTTGATTTTCTTGTATTAACAATACTTGCATCAATTATTGCTTCAATGGGTTTATTAGAAGATAATTCTGTGTAAGTTATTTTGTTTATAAATAAAAAAAAACACAAAAGTTTTTATCAAGAAAAAAATTAAATAGAATACTTGTTGCTTCGATGTTAGTATCTCCATTAATGGTAAGATAATGAATAGGTTAAGAAAAATTTTAAAAAAATTTTGTTTTGACAGGGTCCAATATTAGGTATTGTTTTTGGTTTATGTATCAGTGATTCAACATTATGGAAAGTTGGTTTAAGAACAGAAGTAATTGGTTTATTAATTACTATAGTTACAGGATTTATTGTTGGACTTTGTACAACATGGTCTGAAATCAAATGGGGTTCATCAACATCATTTCCAACGCATGAAATGCGTTCGAGGTATTCAAGAGAAGATTTTCAGATTTTTTTTTTAAATGATAGATGTTTTTCTTTCTAAATAAAGAGGTGATATTCGTCGTTTATGGGCTGGTGCTCTTGTTGCTTTACCATCAGGAGCTGGTGCAGCTCTTAGTGTTCTTGGTGGTAATGTTGGAAGTCTTGTATGAAAGTTATTTCATATGAAAATTTTGATTCATAGTTGCCGAGATATTTAGGTTGGTGTAGCTATCAGTGCCAGTCTTCTACCACCGGCAGTGAATGCTGGTCTACTTTCTAGTTATTCGTTATTATCAGCTTTGATACCATCTATTGGAAAACAATCATCCAATGATGAATATCATGAAAGATTAAATTCATTGATAAATATTGGAAAAAATTGTACAAAATTTATTGGAAATGATTATATTCCAATTTATTCATGTCATATGGCAACTGAAGTTGGTTTACTGGGTATTTTTTCATTTATATTAACTATAACAAATATTATTTGTATTATAGGTAAGTTAGATTATGTAATTGTATAAGAATCTACAGGAAACTTTATGAGAATCATCAAAAAATAGTCGGTATCTTCTAGTGTTTTCATCCTGAATCCTTTGTATTAAGGTCTATCAATTTTGAATTGTTGCTTGCAATCAACATTTATCGAATTCTAATTTTAGTCAAAATAGTAGAGCAACAGGGTTAAAGTTTACACATGTTTTATTCGATAGTGAGACTTCTTGAAACTACTGTATAGATTGAATTTGTAAGGTTTGTGAATATGAAATAAATTTGAGTATGTGAATGAAGCATTACTTTGTCGAAGATAAAATATACTCAAATTAAAGAAATAGATAGGAACAAATTCATAACTAATAATCTTTAGAAACATATTAGCACTAAATCTTAAATATTGATTATATCTTGAAAACAAGTATTTATGTATCTTTCTTCTATTAGTCGTAGCAATGGTCATATTACGAATAAAAGAAGTTGTACCAATTGTACGTGATGATGAAATAGGTAACACAATTTTCTTTTATTTTTATTTTTTTCTATTAAATGAATATTTTCTAGCTCAATTTTGGCATGATGATGTTCGTACTGTTCGTGATCATAATAAAACAATGCGTCATAGTGATGTTAATAATCTTGTTAATATTTGGAAAACTATAAAGGATACTGATCTCTCACCATTACCTATTGAAGATAATAATGAAGAATCAAAATATAATATTCAAACTATTAAACAACATTTACCATTGAAACATCGAAATGTATCTCAAATAATTCTTGCACGTAAACTTCGAAATTTACAAGAATTTGCTAATGCATATAATTTAAATCTATCAAATAGTGATGATACATTATTGAGAACAGATAAAGCACGTGAAAATGTTCAACGAATGGCTAATGATATATTAGCAAGTATAGATGAAACAAATCGAATTAATTTAGGTAGTATTGTTGCACAAATGGGTAGAAATAATCATAGATTATTAACTCGTTCTCGTATTCAAACATTTTATCAAGAATTACTTGATGTAATGCCATCAAAATGGAAAGAAATATTTCAACAATGTCAACAATAATCAAAATAAAAAAAAAAAAACTCTATTATCAAATTTTAATTTTTTATTTACTTTTGCATCGTAATATTCGTAACACATAGATTCTCAAACGTTTTTTTTTTTATAATGGAATCAATAATAGAGCATACTTTATGTTGATAAATAATAAATAGATATTGACAAATGTGATTCTATTACGAGATTAAAATATCAAATGCTCGTATGTGAATTTCGTCATTGACTAATCAAATAGTTTTCATATTCAAAATTCAAAACATAATAGAACGAAGCAGTCTTTCGCAAAAAAATAGTATCTTGAAATTTAGTTACTCCATAGTAGCTGTACGTATTTTGAGGAATTCTTGTAGTACTTTAAACTTTTGACATAAAAACTTACGTTTATTAATTCAAAAATGTTTTATAGAACAATACTTTATTTGTTCAGAGAGTCTCTGCTACCTTCTTACACTACATATTCGGTTCTCGTTATTCTCTAAAAAAAGGTTGTAATTATTACTTGTATTACAAGAAATCTAATTCTCAAAGAATACATTAGAGTATTCAAGAGGCAACGGTATTATGAAATAGCATGAAATTTGGTGTACTGGAAAAAAAATATTGTTTAAATATTTTTCTCTAACGCGAACATTGTTATTTCAGAATGTTATTACAGTTGATTTATATTTTGTGATAGTTTTTTTCAATCCATCCTTTTATCAAGATTGCCAGGTCATCAGCGAATAACAATCTACATAAAGTTATCGATAATGCTGAACCCTGGAATGCATTTGCATTATTACCTACATTTCTCAATAAACCTTTACCGTATTGTATATGTAGTGAACGTCCTGTTAGCAATTCATATATAAAAGGTGTGCGATTTAATAGGATTTTAAAATCTAACAACTTTGAAATAAGAATTTAGTGTGACATTTTTTCGAATGCAATCATAAAATCTATAAAGATTCCCAGTATGGGCCGATTTGGGACTGCTTATCAATATAAATTCCTTCTGATTCGCATCATTTCAGAATAATTTGTATTTATACATCGCTCAAAAAGCTTGCTTAAGTTAGGCCATAATAAAATTGGTCGTAGGCGATTCTCAGTTGGATAGATATCGGCTCTTCAATAGACAGATAACTTTAGTTACTTTACTGACTTCGAAAAATTCTCTTTTTGTCATACATTTGTTGAACATAATAGTAATTATAGTTATGTATTCAACTCGAAGATGCTTTTAATAAAAACACTGAAACACCGAAGATGTTAGTGAACTTTTTGCTGAAATCTTAAGCTGTTCAATTGGCAATTTAGGTACACTGACTATGTGCTCGTATGTTTTTAAGTTATCAAGATGTTCTTTATTTCCTGAATCATAGATTGGTTTCGAAAAATGCTTGTCAACATAATTTCATAAGTGGTCAACTATTTTCTGACTACCTCGTAAAATTTCATTAGTGTTTTGTTTGAATCCTTTGACAGATGAATGGTATGAATGAAATGTTGACTTTACTATCTTCCATATATTTTAATTATCAGTATCCAGGTCCAGAAAAACGGCACTGTAATCCGTCATACTAGATTACGGCGTAATAAAGTCAAAATTAATGCCGTAATATATCTTTTTATAGCCGTTTCAGGCCAGATAAGGTGCCATGTCCGACGGTCGAATCCTAACAGGAGTGTACAATACATGTGAAAATGATAAACATGATTCATAGGGTGCACTGAAAAATTCTTTGTTGACATGTTTTTCAGTACTATTATTGAAATTCCATCTAGTTCTTATCAGTTCATTGAGACAGATGCCCTCTATGAACACATTCATTTTAGTTGTTGATGATGAGGAGATCAATATAATGTTACACAAAGTAAAATTATATGATCCGAAATATACTTTGGCAAGGTTCTTTGAATGAAAACCATTACATAGAATAGTCAATATTTACTTTTTCTTTCATAATTTTAAGACGAAGGTTCGTCAATCAATATCTTAATCAAAAAATCAAAAATTTTAATAGTATTAGAATCAAAAAAACTATTTTTATTTAGAAATTTGACTTTGTTGTTTTATCTTGGATAATAGAACGATGTAGTGCAGTTTATGTTGTTCTTTCATTTCATGTTTATGGTTAATTTATACAAGAAAAATCAAGATAGTTATTTTCCTACAATGAATTTCATCTCAAGATGGAAAAATTGATGCTCATCTGAAAATTTATCCATGCCCACCCATGTTGCAAAAACCGGATCATTTTTAGCGGTAAACCGCGGTATTTGTGAAAACCACCGGTTGACCGCGGTTATTTACTGCGATGGAAGCCGGTAACCGGAATAGTTATCACACTCACACTCACATCCATGCAGGACGAGCAACCTATATAGATTGGCTCAACAAATGTATCGGCAAGTAGTTTTGATTGCATCAGAAACGTTTGAAAATTTGATACAAATGAAGCAAATAATTGATCGATGCTTCAGAAAAAACGAAGTTGCACTAAAAAAACAATCAGATACTTTTCAAATTCAAGACAAACTAATCGAATGAATGTACTTTTCAGACTCGCATTAAATTTTTCTCTGGAAAAATGCATACTATTACTTTTTTATAAAGAGAACTGGTGAATTATTTATGCTGGAACAAGAAGTACACAGAAATCTATTTTGATAGATAAATACAGTTATGTTAAGAGACGCAAAGTCGACATGCTGTGATTGGTACAGTATTGAATTTCTTAATCAAAATAATTATATGTTCTCATAGATCGGTTGATTTTGTTGATAGTGAGAACCTTTCTCGTGTTAGACTTTTACAATTTCAATACAACTTGACTCCTATTATTCGAAATACTATTGTGTTGAATCAAGATTATCATTCAACATATTCATTTCATCATATTTGATTAAATATTTTTAGATATCTTCATTCTCACCTGCCGCAAAAACGACGTTGTTTACATAAACTAGATTGATACCAATACTTCTTTTAGATCATATTTCACAAAATAATAATAATCATATTTTACTGTTGCATAAACGATAAAGGCTGATTTCAAAGATTTAAAATAGTCTTTATATTACTATTGCGAGATACGTTAACTCAATGTGATCTCTTGAAGATGTTTATGCACAACGTCTTTATATTTTCCAGAACTATCCATTCTCGAATAGTTCGAGGAATATTTTCATATTTTAAATATTCTATAATTAAGATCAGGTTTAAATTTTGATGTCTATTATTGTGTGAGACACTATAAATCTGTGAAGAAAATCGTTGAAGACATACAGTGATTGATGTCTGAATAAATATTATGTTTTGTATATTTGTTTTATAGTTGACTGTCTTGGCGTTTCTAAAGGAAAAAAAAAAGGATTTTTTCATCGCTCTTTTTCATTAATGCATATCCAACACGTTATTGATAAAATAATCAATTAATAGAATTAAAAAATACATGAAGAAAGAATACGAAGTACCATTTTATACTTTACAATTATGTTAAAATATAATTTGATACATGTCTTGAATATCAATGTTTCGTATTGATGAGAGTATTTTTAGTATAAAATTTTAAAGCTAATCTCTCATATGGTTGTTTCTTTTGAGAGTCGCTCTATATTGAGTTCCATATTTATTCGTCTTTCATGCCATTCGGGTAGATAATCTTGAAATACACTCAACGCTCGTTTATAATAATCGATTGCTAATTTGAGTTCATTGAGATGTTCGTAATGTTGACCAATGCGAGAAAAACTATCACCAATAGTTATTTGATCTAATGGTCGAAACTTTATATGCATCAAACAATAGTTTATTTCATATGCCAATGAAAGTTCTCGATGATTTCCCTTTTCTTGAATTAGACTTAATTTCAGTAAAGTGTCAGTAATCACAGGATCATCCAAAGATAAACTTGTTTCTCTGATGCACAGACATCTTTCAAAATATTCAATAGCACGATCATAATCCGCCTTTGAATTCCAAACAAGAGCGATCTCTTGTAAACAATTAGCTATTTCAATATGATCTGTGGGACAATTTTCTTCGAATATCGTTAGTGCTTGTTGATAAAAATTAAGAGCATCATCATATTTTTCTTGTTGAAAGAGTATGTTACCTATTTCTTCAAGATTTTTGGCAATCATCAACTGATCCAATGGTATGTTTTCGTTCCGAATTTGTAATGTCCGACGTTGCGCATCCAAAGCTTCATCGTATTCTAGGTGTAGTTTAAAAATTAAACTCATTTTGTCTAGTGCAGTGATCATGGCTGCATAGTCAGATGGTTCGTCTTTTTCATAGTGTATCAACGCTTCTTGATAACATTCAATGGCTTGACCATATCTGCGTTGTAGATACATCTTGTTAGCTATATCACTGAGAGTTTTACCGGCATCTTTATGACTGCATAGACCGCACTTCAAGCTAACTTTCAGTACTTTCTGTTGAAATTCGGACGCTTCACCGTACTCTTTTTGTTCATTTAAAATGTTTATAATACGATTAAGACATGAAATCGTACTAGCATGACCATTGGGATACAATATCTCATATATTTCCAATATTTTTTGCTCCAGATCGAGGATCTTACTATACTTTGTCGGTCGATAAAAAATAAAACTGAAATATTGTATAATATAATCATTCTCAACTTGATCAGATTGAGAGATTTGTTCTCTGATGGACAATGCTTGTTGATAGACTTCGAGAGCTTTATCATATTCTTTTAGATTTACATGAAGTTCACCAATTTTTGTAAGATTATTTGCAACTTCGTCATGATCTGATGAACAATGCTCTTGTCTGATCGCTAGTGTTCGTTGACGATAGAGAATTGCTTCATTGTATTTTTCTTGATCTTCAAGTACATCAGCGTTATTACCAAGACAAACAAGGATATTCTTATAATCAGATGAATAAAACTCTTCACAGATTGCTAATACTTTTTGATAGTTATCAAATGCTTCATCGTATTTTCCTTGTTGTCGAAGAATATTGCCCATGTTGTTTAGATTCGATGCAATATATATATGGCTTGTCGGACAGTTAATTTCGAGTATTTTAAGAGATCGGTTTTGAAAATCGAGTGCTTCATCAAATTTCTTTTGATGCTTAAGTACATCGCTAATGCTAGTGAGTAGACAAGCAATGTTTTCATATCCCGATGGATCGAATGTCTCTCTCATTTCTAATGCGCGTTTATAAGAACTAAGGGCCTTGTTGTATTCTGTTTGTGCTAGAAGGATATGACCCAGCTCGTTAAGACCATCGGCAATTTGTAGATGATTTGATGAAAGATGAGTTTCTCGTATTTCAAGTGATCGATTTCGAAAATCGAGTGCCTTAAAGTAATCTTCTTGCCACTTATGTGTAAGGCTAATGTTACTGAGTAGAACAGCAATATCGTCATAAGCAGATGCATTGAATGTCTCTGTGATTTCTAATGCTCGTTCATAGTATTCACGAGCTTCAATGTATTTTTCTTGTGCATAGTGAATATGACCAATGTCGTTGATATTACGAGCAATTTGTGCATAAGTTGATGGAAGGTGAGTTTCTCGTATGTTAAGAGCTCGATATACAAAAGATAATGCATCATCGTATCTTTTCTCTTGCTTAAGTGCATGGCTAATGTTACTGAGCATAACAACAATGCCTTCATAACCAGATGGATCGAATGTTTCTCTAATCTCTAAAGCTCGTTGATAAAAAGTAATGGATTCGTCGTGTTTTTTTTGATTGAAGAGGATAATACCGATATCATTGAGATTATGTGCAATTTGTAGATGATTGGATGAACAATGAGTTTCTCGTATTTCGAGTGCTCGCTTTAGAAAATCGAGAGCTTCATCATATTTTTCTTGATCCTTCAATGTATAGCTAATGTTGTCGAGTATAACAACGATACGTTGATGTGCAGATGGATCGAATGTTTCTCTCATTTCTAATGCTCGTTGATAAAAATCAAGGGCTTCATCATATTTTTCTTGCTCGTGCAAAATAATACCAATGTCATTAAGATTATCGGCGATATCCTGATGGTTTGACGAAAAATGAGTTTCTCGCATTTTGAGTTCACGGTTCTTAAATCCAAGTGCCTCGTCATGTTTTTGTAGCCGTTTAAGTATCTCACCAATGTTGCTGAGTAGAGCAATAATGTAGCTATGATTAGATGAATCCGATGTTTCTTTCATGTCTAATGCTCGTTGATAAAAATCAAGAGCCTCGTCGTATTTTTTTTGGTTGAAGAAAGTGTTACCAATATCACAAAGTCGTTCAACTATATTTGTGTGATTAAATGGTTCGATTTTTTCTTGAATTGCTAAAGCTCGTTGTTGAAATTCAAGTGCATCGGCATATTTTTCTTGACTACGTAAACTACGACTAATCTTTATGCAGCTTGTAATAATTTGGTTATGAATAGATGGTAAGTATTTTTCTTTTATTGATAATGCACGTTGTTGATATTCAACAGCTTCTTGGTACTTTTCTTGTAAATATAGAGTATCACTAATGTAACTTAAATTAAAAGCAATCTGTAATTGATCCGAGGGATAACAATTTCCAAATTTTACAAGTAGTGAATCCGCCTGTTGATAATAGTCAAGTGCTTCATCATACTTCGTTTCATCCTTCAGTACGTGACCGATATCATTGAATGTAGTAGCAATTTTGATATGTCCTGTAGGATAATTTTTTTCTTGAATCTCTAATGCTTTTTTATGAAACTTCATGGCTTCATCATACTTCTTTTGATGATAGAGTAGATTACCAATGCTATTAAATGTATCAGCAATGTTGGGATGATCCGTGTAATAATAACTCTTTTGAATGTCCAATGCTCTTTGATAATAGTCTATGGCTTCATCGAATTTTTCTTGATTACTTAGAATATGACCAATACCAATCAAATTAAAAGCGATGTCACTTAGATTACATGGACCATGTTTTTCGAGCACGATTGATGCTTGCTTATGGAATTCCAAAGCTTCATTGTATTTTTCTTGTTGGGATAATATAGTACCTGTACCTTGAAGTGTAAAAGCTATATTCACATGACCTAAAGGATAATAATTCTTTTGCATCACTAATGCTTGTTTATAATAATCTAAAGCTTCTTCATATTTCTCTTGACATCTTAGAACTTCTCCGATACATATGAATGTCTGTGCTATTTTAGCTTGAAATGATGGATAATATTTTTCTTCCATAGCAAGTGCTTGACGATGAAAGTTCATAGCATCATCAAAGTTTTCTAAGTTATTAAAAGCAACACCAACATTATGCGAAAGACATATAATATCAGTATGACCAGAGAAGAAATATTGTTTCGCTACTGCTAATGATTGCTGATAGGATTCTAAAGCAGTATCATAATGTCCTTGTCCAGAGTAAATATGACCAAGAATACACAAATATTTAGAAATATCAATATGATCAAATTGAAAAAATTGCTTGTGCATTGCCAGCGCTCGACCATGAGTATTCAAAGCTTCATCATTTTTATCTTGTCCGCAAAGAATATCTGCAATGCTATTGAGTGTCAAAGCAATACATACATGACCACAAGGATAGTATTTTTCATAGATTGCTAAAGATCGTCGATAAGATTCAAGAGATTTATCATAATTTCTTTGTTCACGAAAATAATGTCCAATAGACGACAAACATTTAGCAATATCAACATGAAAACTATTGTAATATTTCTCCAAAATCGTAAGTGCTTCTTGAAAATAAACAAATGCTTCATCGTATTTGTCTTGTTTATAGAAAATATCTCCAATATTACGTAGACTATGAGCGATATGAGGATGATCAGAAGAATAATATTCTTTTCGGATTTGTAATGCTCTTTCATGAAAATTCATGGCTTCGTCAAACTTTCCTTCAGCATAAAGAAGTTCTCCAATATCGGAAAGTATTTTAGCGGATTCTTTGATATACATTTGTTTCGGATTCATCATTCGATCATAAGCACAATCATAATATTTACGTGCCACAATCCATTCTCCTTTCAAATGATGAATTTCACCAAGACTATATTCTATCCATGCTTGATTTTTATCATTTGAATCGATTAATAAACGTTCAAAATATTTTTGTGATTGATTCCATTGACCCATATCTAACATAAGACGTCCAAATATAAGTTCAATGTTAAGATTTCCAATTTGTTGACGTGTATCATTAATATATTTTTCTAAAATAATTTCTCCTTCATTCGAAGTACTCAATTTAATAATCCAGATATTTTCATAAAATTCAACTTTATCCAAATGAAACGTGACATTTAAATTGAAAATAACATCATCTTGATTAGACAAGCCTTTAGATTTGTCTCTGTCAGTAAAGATAATACTTTTACCGAAATCTTTTGATTTACATTCAATTTCTAAAATTGCAGCAACAACATTTATTTGTTGTGTTGACTCTCTAGCAAAATTCAATGCATTTGAACGAGATTGAGTTACTGTCAAAAATCCATTATTTAAGAGAAGTTTTCCTTGATTTTTTCTGAATTCATCAAGTTGTTCTTTCGATAATTTGATTCCTCGATAAACAATAAGATTTTCTTTTTCATATTGAATTGTATTATGAGGTTGACTTACAAAACATTGTATAAGATCGCTCATAAAATATCTCAATGTATTCAATTGATCCATATCTTTTGTTTGTAATGCTTTCTTAATCATTTTATAAGGAAATGATCTTTTCAAAAACCATTGAATAACTTTATTTGAATGATATTCATGTTCGAATTCATCAATTAATTTCAAATTATTTAAATTATCTTGATAATATTGACGACATAAACCGATCATTTCATTTTTGACTAATTGATTATGTGAATATTCTAAAATAATATTATTAACAAGTTGAAACCAAAATAAATCAGAAGTTTGTTTCGACAGATCTTGTGTTGAATATTCTGATTGATCAAAGAAACTGAACTCTTGAAATAATTCATTATCAAGTTCAATGTGTTCTTGAATTGATGAATATAAATTATCTAGTTCAGTATAGATACCAATGAATTTCATATGTTCAAAAACGAACTCTTTGCTTTGATTTTTGTCGAAATCAAATATGAAGAATGAATTGATTTGTGGAAGCATATTGATCTGAGATAATATTTGAGAGGCATTCGTACTTGATGTAATCAAGAAAATTTTCTCTTTATCAATCGACTTCATATAATTTATGCAAGGCTCAATTTCACTGTAATATAGAACATAATCATTTATTTCACGTAATCGTTCATTGATGTTTACTGCACGATTGTGAGAATGTATATCGGAATCAAACCAAACAATAGTAATACTTTCTTTGTTTTCTTTTCTATCGACCATCGTTGATAGATGTTGTAATGATAAACTGAAAAATAAAAATGACATCATTTGATCATATATTGAAATTCAGACACTTTAAGGACATTTTTTTATGCAGGTATACGAAAAACATTTCAAAACAATATTATTATATGATAACGAATCGTTGATTCTATTTTATTCTCTATTGTTCTTTAATGTTGGTATAAATATCTTCAGCAATCCGTTCTGTAGATCTGAATCTATTGGTGTGATGAGAACATTTGATCAAGGAATAGTTATCACATCGTTATACATATGATGTGTCAGTTGAAGTATCCTACACATGAAAAAGAAAAGGATGAAACTCATACTCGAGCGATGACAATGATTGGGTCCTATCAGATCTACTCTATAGACTGCTCAATAAATTATTATTTACCAGCACTAGATCATTATTAAGTTATTATACCAATGTATTTTAAAAATGCTTTATTCTTTCAAGAATCAAGATCTCAATAATGCATCCATACATACTCTCTTAATGTGATAGTGTATTGAGAGTCGCCAGTTAGATGTAAAATGATAAAGTCTACACAATATGCTGTTTTATTGTCGTTTTATGATGACTTTGAGTTATAAAATACTTCTTTTTTCTTAGTAGACAGAATAAATCCATCATACATGTGACACTAGAAATTACATATATTTACCAAACCATAAGTTGAAGTTTATGATAAGAACAGAAAGCATTGAGTAACTGTTTAAACATAGAATATTTTGGAGTATTTTTAGTGAAAATATTTCATTATTCGCTTTCGACAAATTTCCGAAGTAACTCCAAATGCATCAAGGACATTAGTTCGATGCTAGTTGGACTTTTTGATAGCTAACTTTTATCTGTATATATAGTTGACTTATCGTATTAGCTGAGAAAACGGTATATCTTGCCACTTAAAATCATCATAAAAAAAAGGAAGAGATAACAACGAATAATACAGCTCTTATCATGTTTCATCCAAATGATGACTATAAAAAAAAGCGTGTGCGAGAGTGAAGATTTGAATGCCAAGAAAACCTTCACTCACATTCATTCTCACCCTGAGGTTTAGGCCCATACGGCAACTCAGAACATACTTTTTCAAGACAAAGACAATGTATTTTGTAGATTCGAATTACGATAAATTTCTGAAAAACTTTCTTAATTGTCATTTGAAGTTTATAGAAAAGCAAGTGACAGGTCCAGAAAAATAGTATCAGAAGTAAGGGTGTAGGTGTAAATGGGTGTGGTAGGAGTATGAGTGTCAGTCTAAGTGTTCTCTTCACGCACACTCACACCCACACCCCACATCAATATAAATTCATTCAAAGTTCAATTCAACTTTTTCTTATAATTCTCGTGAGTGACCACTAAAAATTTATGATGAAATGTTATCGATATTTTCTTTTAGGTGATAAACTGGGTGTGAGTGTGAGTGTGAATGAAGCGAGGATCCACACTCACATCCATCATGAAAAAAATTATAGCTAAATGTCTGCAAATTAATATCAATACATTCAACATCAGCACTATTAGAACAAATGGAAGACAACAAAATACAATCATCGTTCGATGTTGTTAAATTTATTGAAATACAATAATTGTTTTGAATAGATAATGATCCACTATCATGATTAACATATGATGTTGCTATTTCATTTGCACGCTCAGTAACAATATTTTGATTTACATTGGGGTACTATTATTTCTTATAACAATTGATTCTTCTCCTTCATGTTGATCTATATTAGAATTTGACGATATTGATAATATATATTTGAGTTTTTCAACGACAAATGAATCTAGTGTTGACGTTCATTTAGCCTTATTCATGTTGAATTTTTAATCTATCATCAATTCATTTGCGACCTCTATGAAACGACTACAATTCATAAACAAACGAGTTATTTCGTTCAAATTGTGAACATTTCACATTTAGGTTATCATTTTTTCGGACGTTTTTAATTCGAGATTTTATAAAAAAAAAAAAAACTTCTTAAGCAATTAATCTAAAAAATTTATCATTACTTTTCACAAGTGGGGAGTGTGCACATCCCTTATATCCAACGATCGCCACATCCCTGCATAGACATATTCATTGCATTGATGAGAGTGAAGAATATGGTTGAATACATTGAAAACGACGACTACACAGGATTGTAGAAGATGATTTTCCTTCTTTTTTTGGAGGAGAAATTTATAGTTGCTTAGTTTATTTCTTCATATGTAGACAAATATGTGTATAAATTAATTATTTAACAAGAGAGATAAAAGACAAAATAACACTGAATACTTAAAAGAAGTGAAAAATAGAAACACTAATGCAGTAATATCATTGACATGCAATGATTACAGATCAGAAGAAACATGTGACTATAATTATGATAACTAATGTCAAATTAGATGTTGTCTGTCATTCGTTTGAATAGTGATTATCTCAGAAACAAAACAAGTTCGAATGTAAAAATTGATCTTTCAATCTATTCAACAATGAACATCATTGAGAAAAATGTAACTGAACAAGCATATTGATTCGGTATTTTTTTGGGAGCGAAAATTTGAAGCTCCAAAACTGTATTTCGATGTCTTGCTTTGTCTTAAAAATTTTTGTATTGAACAGAAAGGAAATTTTCATAGACATTGATATTCACAATTTCAGTTGATCGTTATTGGATCGATAAGATCTCGAAAAATAGTAGTTAATCGATGATCTTAGAACTACATCAACTTAATAAAAATAGTTAATATCTATTTCAAAAGACAAAAAAAGTATGACTATTTTTTGAATGATTTTTGATAGAAACTAGATAAAGAGTTGCGATTTTCACTGTTTAAAAGAGGAGATGAAACTGCATCGAATCATGTGTATCAGATTTTTCCGACAAGTTTTCTTAAAGTCTACTATCAAGTTTGTTAAAAACAAAATATTGTTTAATGTAAAAGTTTTCAATTTCAACTTTCAGGAATTTCATAGAATCATTAATTGAAGATCTATAAATTATATAAGTCCGACATTGTAAGGCTTAGTCAATCATGAGTTATACATATTTTTCTACATGTTATCGGCAGATTTTTCATAGAAAAACTGGCTTTTTTTCTCATTTTTTAACAAAAAATCCACCTTATAAAAGCCTGGATTTTTTGAAAAAAAAGTGGGGAGAGAATCTAACAACACTGATCAGAAAAATCTAGTCTACACTATTCGATAAAGTTTCATCTCCTCGTTTAAACGATGAAAACAGCAGCTTTCTATGTCTAGTTTCTATAAAATGTTATTCAAAAAATACTCACCCTTTTCCTTTTTTTTTCTTGAAATGGGTATTGATTTGTCTCAAATACTTTTTTAGCAAAATGAAAATATTTTCTCGATTGATAAAAATCATGCTTTTGTATCATTTCTTTCGAAAGATTAAGTCATTATCAATAACAACAAATCATATTACTTAAGAATATTTTTTGCCAATAGCGTTAACTACGATTGTGATGATTGTTCAAATAATGAAGTTCTTTTCACATAGAAAAACATCATAGCTTGAAGAAGAGATGTCCATCGCGGCGCGACCGCTGCCGCTGTGGCGGTGGCGTCGCGGCAGCGTCGCGGTAGGTTTTCTGTTTTTATCACCGCGGTGCGGTAGCGGCGTGGCAGCGGTCAGTTTTCAACCGCAATGGACATATCTGGCTCGTAGCTAAAATCGTATAGATCAGAGATTGTTTTAGTTCAGTTATGATGATATAATCGTTAGTTTTTCATGACGCAAATAAATTTTAATATCATCTTATAGTTTGCTTAAGAAAACTTAATTGAGTTTTATATTTTTAGAAAAAGAGCTAGCAAATAAAACCCTACTGCATGTTTGTTTTTCAACCTTGTAGTTGTTAAAAACAATACAAATCTTTAATTGAAGAATTTTATAGAATGATAGCAAGACATAATATTAAGAATTAAAAACTAAAACAAGATTCATTTTATATAAATAAACTATTCTAATAAATGTAACACAATTAAGTGATGAACAATTTGATGAATTACTTGTAGAATTTCAGATCTCATTTCCTAAATAATGTTCAAAGATAATAACTGAGTTGCATGAGAAAAATTTGAAATTTAATTAAGATTGATCGATGTAAAAATCAAAGAAGTTCGATTTCTAAGAAAATATAGTACCCTAAGAACAAATATATTCTTGAGCTTATTTTTTTTTCTCTAGTCTTTTATGTCTACAATTAAAGAAACTAATTAACATGTCAAGAAATAAAAAAAAAAAAGAATCATATTTGAAAATCATTATTCATTTTCTTCTAATCTTGTATCCATTAATTACTTAATCAAAAACAAATTAGACTTCTTCTCACAAACTTATTTATTCTCATAAGATAATGCTATTTATATCCAAATAAACTACGTAAATTGCTACAACATTTAATACTGAAATTTTATTTTTCACGGCTAAATTTTATATTTGATGTGATATTGTTTCGTCTCCTAATTTCATCGATCAAAATCGTGATAATATTTTTTTTTGCTTTTTTTTCTACATTTTTTTAGTCTATTCATATAGAACATCATATTTTGATAAATATGTGTCTCATAAAATGACTATTTTCATTGGCAATCATCTTGATCATTCGAGTGTGTCAAACAGTGTTTGTTTATTCAAAGAAATGAATCTACAACGTAAGTCGACACAAAATAATTAGATATTTTATCCTTTGATATCACGTTTCAATATGTCGCTTTTAAAATGCTGCACAATTCGTCATAAAAGAACCGTTAAAAAACTATATCATGAAGAAGATATCGATAATGATGTCGATGCACAGCGAGAAAACGAAGAAGAAGTAGGAAAATATGAAGGTCATGATGCCGAGAATGAAAGCGAAAATGATGGGACAAAACTGATTTATTTTGCTTGTGAAACACCAAACCAACATATTATCGACATACTTCGGTCAAAAAGAAGTACTCTTCAAGTTAGTTATTTCATATATAAAGTTTTTTTTTTTAAGCATCTAACTAAATAATCATTACAGACGTTTACTGTGGAACAAGAGTGTATTGATTATATGATACTAATAAATGATACAATTTTTCTTGTCATTGATGGTTCACCATCGACGAGTTTTCTTGAAGCTATTAAATCATTAAAACACATTGATTCAGTATTTTTTTATTCTTCATCACCTGATATAATTGACGATATTAACAAAGGACAATATGCTTATCTTGTTTATTTATGTGAAACTGAAGAAACACTTATAGATAGTATAAGAAAATCTCGTGAAGAACTTGATCAACATATAGTTGCATTGAGTATGTATAATATCAAAGAAAAAGCAACACGGGATCTTTCAAAAGAAGCTGGTTCATTTATATTTTTTCAATTATTTAAAAATATATTAAAACATATGCCTACAACAGGTGAAGCTAAAAAAACCATGATTACAACATGCCGAAATTATTATCATGGAAATTTAACTGAATTAGTAAATATTGATGAATTTGATCGAACGTATAAATCAGCTGATGCTATACCATGGTTTATAAAAGATACATTTATTAATAAGTAAGTTTATTAAAAATACAAAAAAAAAAAAAATATTTTATTTATAAATATGTTTGTTTTATATTTAGATTTATTAATAAAGTACTTCGTACAGAAGATGTTAGTGTTTTATATCAATTTCGTTTTTATATTATGGATTTAAGTGAACAACTTGAAATGAAATTTTTAGAACTTAAAGAAAAACAGAAAGATGTTCTTCGACTTTATCGACATTCACAATTAAATCATGATGAAGTAGAAAATTTTCAAAGAAGTATTGGAAATTTAATATCAACAAATGAATATTTATTAACAAGTAGTATACGTTCAGTTGCATATGATTTTGCAACAAAATCTCCTAAAAGTGAAGGTTTTGAACGAGTTTTATTTGAATATCAAGTTGATTTAAATATTGTTCAAACAATCGTTATTGCTGATGTTCGAGAATATTCAACATTTCCTGAACAAGCTGAATTTCTAGTTGATATTGGTAAGAAAAGTTTATTTTAAATCAAAAAAATAAACTGTTTAGAATTTTTCAATGTTAAGATCTTTTTTTTCTAACTCTAATTTGGATAATTCGATGATTAATTTGAAGATTTTGTTCTTGTCATTCAATCTATTAAAATACTTAGATTGAGATTAACATAATATTAGTTATTTATTTGTGTAATCACTTTTTTGAAACGAATTTTCATAATTTTACCACCATATTTGAATGTTTGTTAGAGAATACTATAGACAATGTAATCGTATAATCTTACTAACAGATTATCGAAATAGATTTATTAAAAAAAAAATTGTAAGAAAATGTGTAACATAGGATTTTCAAATTTATATATTTCATATAGATAATAACGGATTTATATAGAAAAGTAGTATCTTTAATGTCTATCAAGTACTCTACGAACTAAGTCTAGAAGTGCTATTTTCAAGAATTATGTTTAATTAAAGTTATTCACTGTAATTGATATCAATATCTTTTTCTTTTATTGTTGATTTCTCAATAATTCTTTCCATTCTTAATATGATATATAAATTTCTTTGACAATATCATCATTAATAAACTTTCTCAATATCTATGAGTAAATATGCTTCTTTATCTGACCATCTCAACTTATAGTCGTCATGCTCAACATCATCGTTAGTAAAATTGCAATTTGTAAACCAATGACTATTTCTTTTATAACTATCCGAAAAAGAACAATTAATTAAATCACAATATTATGTATATAGTAAACATGCAAACACAAGAAGAATATAAGAAATATATGACATTGTTATAATAAAAAATAAGATACAACAAGAGTCACATATGTATAAAACCATGAATCATTTCTATTTACTAATTGATGACGTCCTTTAAAAACAAGATTGATTATAGCGATGTGGAGCTTCTCTATGATCATAGTTGTTAATACATAATAAATATCTTTTATTGCATGAAAAAAAGAATGCAAAAGAAAAACATCAAAATTTTAAAATTCTTTCGTTGTATAATCTAATTTAATATCATATAAACGAAATTCTTAGTTTCTTTTATATAGGAGCAGTTTTTCAAATTGATTCATGTCAGTACAGTGTCGAAGAAGATTTATGGCATATTCAAGTTCATGCAACTAATCAAGGTACTGATTTTGCTGCTGAATATATGGAATATCAAAAGAAAAAAATGATTGAATCAAATATATTTCTCATGTTTGGTAATTTACTTCTTGAAATGGGTGAATATGCTAAAGCCGAAAGATATTTTGATACAATTCTTAATTCTATGAATCCAAATGATGAAGAAATTGCTTGTATATTTTTCAATTTTGGTCGTACACATCAATTAAAAGGTGACTTTAATCGTGCAATAAATTGTTATCATCGTGCATATAATTTACATATGGATGCTCGACCAAAACGTTTAGCAAGTGCAGGAAAAGCTTTGAATGGTCTTGGAATTGTTTATAGTGAACAAGGACGACAATTAAAAGCAGAAGAATGTTTTCAACGAGCTATGAAATTATATAAAAAAAGTATTCCAAAAAAACATGTTGATGTTGCTGGAACATTAATTAATTTAGGTACTATTGATTGTGATCGACAACACGTAAGACGACAAAAACAACAACAACAAGAGATTTTCAAATAAATCTAAATTTCTTTTTTTTTTCTGCGCTTTATTTAGTATGATGAAGCAGTAGTTAAATATCGTAAAGCAAAAAAAATTTATGATAATTCTCTTCCACCTGATCATCCAAATCATGCAGTACCAAGAGTTAATTTAGGTAACGTTTATTTAGCTGCTAAAGATTACTCAAAAGCTTGTGAAGAATATGAAATTGCATTGAAATTACAACAACAATCATTACCAAGCGATCATCCAAATATAGCTCGTACATTGCATAATCTTGCAATTGTTCAAACACATCTAGGAAATATTGAACAAGCAAAACAATATTTAGAACGAGCAGAAGAAATAGCTAATCATGTATTATCGTCAAAACATCCAGTTGTGTCTTCAATTCGAAAAACAAAAGCTCTAATGGCAGAAGAAAGTTGAAGGATATATGGGTACGTGACATTAAAAAGACTATTTTTATTTTTATTTTTTTTTTTTGTATTGTAATAATGTTTTATTTTACACTTTTCTTATTTATTTATTTATTTTTATAAATATCAATCGTTCAATTTAAAGTTCTCCAAATTTAATATTTGGTTGAATCAAATTCAATATTTTAATATGCGAAAATTAATAAATTATACTTTTAATTGTATGTTTATCTTTTAAATATTTTCATTATTCATCTGCAAATCGAATATCATACAATCCCTTAAGAGAACAAAAAAACAAATACATTATTTTAAAATTAAATAAAAATAAAAAGTCAAAGAAATTTTACTTGATATAGTGAAAGATCAGCATCTTGAATTGATAAAATCCATGTATCTTTATCTTCAGATTCATTATGATGTGAATGTAACATACTAAGTGAATTTTTATTTTTATCTTAGGTCAAAGATGTGCGGCAAAAAACAGGAGGATCGGATGAACTTCCAGCGAATGCTGAAACCTGATGGTGACGTTCGTATACAGTTACCATTTTCAACTCGGCTGTGGCGCTGGAATCTGACAACCACATACGATGACAAGATACGGCTTGAAACTTGTTCTTTCCAGTTGCATGATATCAATAACTTCCAACCGACAAATCGGTGATTCTTGTCGAAGATAGGTATTATTTTGTTTGAGTATTATTGTAATTCACTCGTGTAAAAATAATAACAAAGATCAACTCAAAAAAGTCTTCAAAACCAGCCATTCGCTTAGATAAAAATCCGAAAAGGTAAAAAAGTTGCTTTGCACTCTCAAGATACGATTCAATTTCGGTGTGATTCTCGGTGGATATAATATAGTTTTATGATTTTTCGATCTGTAATACTGCCATTCTGTTTCGCGCATATTTTTGGCCGTTTTCAGTGAGTTTTCGCTGTATCCAGAGTCCAAAATCATTAATTTGGAATATTTTATTATTTTCAAAATGGATGAAAATATTTTCAAGTTTATAAAACAAAATGAATTCGATAGTTTGTAACGACTTCTTAATCTAATCATCTACAACCACTTTTATTATTACAACTGTGGTCACTTTTCTATATCATTCATTACCTTATATATGAGATGAGAAAGAGAAGGGATAAACGATAAAATAATCAACAATGAATGGTCGCTGTAGAAAGAAGGAAAAGCAAAGAGAGATGACAAGTAAACAATGGCATTAAGTACATTATTATTGCATCGCAATAATATCCACTTCAGCCGTTCTTTTGTTGTTCCGTTGACATGATGCCCGAATCGCTTTTACTACTGTTCTATTCTTCAACTGAAAATTATCAAACTCTTGTTCAATATCTTGTAGTAAAATTCCTTTTGTTTCTGGACAAAAAAAAATATACGAATACTGCAGAGAATAAACACAGACCATCGAAAAGATAAAATACTCCATGTATTCCTAATGGAGTTGTTAACTCCAATACATAAGCCATAACCATACATAGAAATCAATTGCTCCCTGTCGTTATTGGAACAGCTCTAGCTCGAATATTAAGAGGAAAAATCTCAGCTGCATAAATCCAAGCGACTGGTCCCCAAGAGAGTGCAAAAAAACATACAAAAATAGCTGTAAAGAAAAGCATATATATACCAGAACTTGTTTGACAACTCACAGTTTCTTCATTTACTATAGTACCATTGATGATAGTTTTGATTACGTCACAACCCGTGGCAAATACTGTTGCTGCTAGAAAATGGCCAACTGCCATGCCTAAGCCACCAAATATAAGAAGTTTTCGACGTCCTAGTCTATCAAATAAGAATAAGGCTGGTATTGTGCTTAACATATTTGCACCAGACAAAATCAATAATGATATGATGCCTTTTCCAAGAACACTTTGATATATAATACCACCAAAATTAAATACAGGATTAATACCCGTTGTTTGTTGTAAAATATGCATGGCTACCCCCACACCAAGTCTTTCAAGCATTTTCTTTGTTGTGCATAGTTCTGTGATTGAAAAGTGATCACCTTCTTCTTGTATAGCATCAGCAATAGCATCTAATTCAGCAGTTACATCGTCTGTTTGACGAATACGCTTTAAACTTTTCTCTGCCGATTCGCGATTCTTGTTTTTGAACAAGTATCGAGGAGTTTCAGGACAGAGAAATATGCCAATCATAATAGTAATCGGAGCGATTAAAATAATTCCATTTCACAATCGCCAGCCCCATTTATGATCTTGTATTAAAAAATTTACCACATTGACAGCAAACAAACCAGTTACCACAGTCATTTGCATGAAACCGAAAAGCATTCCACGTAGATTTGTTGGAGCTATTTCGGAAGCATATAATGGACAAGAAAATGAAGAACAACCAACGCCTGTTCCTTCGATAATCCGTTCAATAAGTATCAAAATCATTATCTTTTTGGAACCTCCTGGTGGAAAAATAACTATTGAGGTCCCAATTAAAAACAGAACTGCTGAAGTGAAAATAATTGCTCGACGTCCAAATTTTTCTGCCACAAATGAAGAAATAAACATAGCACCAATAAAACATCCGACATTATACATAAAAGTAAATAGTACTAAAAATCTTCTGTAATCTGAAGGCAACGCAGCTACTGGAAGGTCACAAACAGTTGTATTGGCATATACACCAACACAAAACTCGTTTTTAAATGAACTCATGACAACTATACCACCAGTAACACCTTGATCATATCCAAAAAACCATCCAGCCAATGAACAAAAGGCAGACAATAGAACAGCAAAAGATGAATTTGTATATTGAACATTTTTATGTTGATGATGATGAACTTTTTCTTCAGGTTCCATCGACGTTTTATCTATATGTTGATTAATTTCGCTTACTGTTTCTATCGTCATTTCTCTATTTCTTTGTGTTCACTGCAATCAAGTAATACAATTTTACTTTTGAATGATTGCAATGATAGTAGTGAAGTAATCAAAAGGTTGACATTGATGTAGCAGAAAGAAACAAAGATCGAAGTAAAAAGCATCGAAATAACAAAAAAGTTGAAGTGAAAATTATCAAAAGTGCATCTAATTCAGCTCACTTACCTTCACTATCACCAACATTGTGCGCATAATCTACACAAGGATTCATAGGTTACATTTAAATGTAATTAATGTGTATTCAAGTTGCATTAATATCATTTTCGATATTTGTGAGTTGTGGGTGTGCGTGTGGGTGCGGGTGTTTGGTGTGAGTGTGGGTGTGGGTGAGTGTGGACAATCAAAAGACGGACACCCAAACCCACACCCACACCCACACCCTGTGATAATGGATCGAACACATGCCTATCTGTTGATGCTCAAAGTGTTACTAGTTGGTGCATGTGGCTCATCAGCTTATTTCATAGTCGTTTTTCGGCCTCATATGTTTTATCCACTAGCTGTTTCAATCGGCCTCATGGGTTTATTCTTACTACCGCTCTTGCCCGTCACTTTTGAGTGTCCCGTTAAATGTACTTATTCGGTAAGTGCCGAATGGTCCACTGAATTGCTCTTGTGTGTTGGTAATGTTCTAGGGGCCATTTTTATCTTCGTTCATAGTTATCTCATAAAACTGGCATCAGTCTATGAATCTGGTCACATATTTACGCTTGCTTCCATATTCAGTGTGGTTGTATTTTTTATCAGCGCATCGGCGCTATTCATTTACAACAGGCCCTATCTGAGAATGGAGACTGAACGTATGACTATGGCTAGATCTTCTGTGAATGCGTAGCAAGTTTTTATTTGTATGATTTCTAGACAAATTTAAGAAAAAGGATATCAAACAGTGAATTAAGAACGATGTGACAAAGGTTGATATTTCAGTTCGATTTCGATACATCATATAGCACATGCCGCCTCACTAATTTTAGCTCTATATTATATTAAAAACAAATTATTCAAGGTTTATCTTTTTTTTGGCGAGTTGCATCAGAAAAACAACGAGTTGTATCAAGCATAAAGGGCATGGAGGATTAGCGATTTATGAGATTTGTGAGATTAGAAAAATGAAAAATCACCGGAAACGATTGAAAATCATTGAAAGGTACAAATACTCACATATGCTTACTAAAACTGAAATAACTTTGGATGATTTTCGACTGCTTTCAAGCTGATTTAAATCATAGGGTAGGTGCGGGTGTAGGATTTCACATTACCTACGTTACATCTGCACCCCCACTCATGCATCCTTCTCAAAGAGGGTGTGGGTGTTCTGATTGCCTATACACACCCACACCCTTTTCCACTCATGTTAGCCTAGCAAAGAAATGATGTTTCCAATAGTTCGCTTTTGTCATCTATCCATGCTCTAACATTCGGTATATCGTATGCGAAAATTTTTCCACTTCTGGTATTATAATCTCTGCAAACATTTATAAAATAATTCGTAATTATTTTTGTTGATAGTAGATGGTCGGTGCTAGAAGTCGATGTAGACTAACTTTACTATAAAAAGTCCAAATAAACTAAAAATTTAGGTTTAATAGTTTCAGATATTGTCCTGTCGAAAGCACACAAAAAACTAAATTTTAAATTTGGAACAGTGCTTTGGTTCCTTTGTACTATGATGTATGCTCTCTTAAGTATTTCCGAAAGTAGAAAAAATGAAAAACAGCAAGAAAATTTTAATTTATTAATGCTAAAAATACTGAAAAGCTAATTTTTTCCCTTGTTTTTTTATGCATCATTCTAATTAGCCGTCTGTTGCATCCTATAAAGGAAAAAAAATCGTCAATAGCTTGATGACTGACTGTTACAAACTTACTGAATGGACTCATCGTCATGTTCATTGAGGCTTGACCTAAAATGCAATTGTGAAAGCAATAACAAACTATGAACACATAATCGCAATAGACATACTCATAGCCATTAGAGCGAACTCTCTGTATTCCTTTCCACTTCCACACAATGAGACCAACAAATATTAGCAAAATGACGATTATAGGAATAGCGATAAACCACATTAGGGATGCACGTCGTTTTCGTGTGGCGGCTATTACGATAAAATAATGAAAAATATAATTATTGAGCTCATTCAAAAAAATGTTATGCAATTCATTGATGCGAAGATTATTGGAACACCAAGAAAGAAATTAGTTAAATTTTCTATACTAATGAACGTTAACCTGATTCTTCTAGGTAATGATAACATTGATTTTTTCTTGAAAGTTTAGAGAAGTTTCCAGAGAAAAATCAATCCCGTTGGATTATAGTTCGACTCGCTCGAGATTGTCACTGATTCTTTCGGTAGTGATCTTAAACAACAATATTTTTTCTCCGATCAGGATTCAATACAGCCTGTTCGGAAATTGTGCTTCAGATATAGTGAACTAGAAAAATATTAACCAAGGCAATAATACGTTCGTTATTGTTTGTGCTCTCATTTGATAATGAATCTTACTAACGAAAATAAAGCTATCATTGTGCATCTCTAAACCTAATTCGGCTAAGACTCAAATGAAGCCAACCCTCGGAACTCCGTATAGAGTATAATTTCTACTCAGCGAATACTTACGAATGTTTTTTGAAAATAACAGTGCTTATTCTCACACAGTTAGGTTGATCAAGAGCTTTTGTGTGTTTTGTAAAAAAAAAAAAATATCAGATAAAATATTTTCACAGAACGGCTCCTTAGTTCATTCTTTTATGTATTAATTTTTATCAAAAGAATATATTGAAATGTGAGTTTCATGACATACACTTTCAGCCACTTTCATCATCAGAATAAGCCTTCTTTGTTGAAAATTTTTGAATCATATTGTAGAATGAAAATCTTCTACAAAAGAAAATGCATTGAAAGTTGCAGATGTTGAAAGCTTATAGATCTAAATTATTTTCTATGTGTAATGATAATCATACTATCCTCTCTTTCTCTCTCTCTCATAACTGTCAACTCTTTTCCTTCTCGTACTCATTTACATACAAGTTTGAATGGAAGTATAGTATTATAAACAATGTTATGAAAAATTAAATTAATATTCGACATCGAAAATTTCATCATACGATCAACTGTAAATAATTATTCGAACATATACATATATTTTATATCTAAGAAATACATCTTCTCCAAATTGATTTTAAACATACATATATAGATAACTCACCCGACTTGGTAGTAAATTCTTTTGATAGAACAAATGTACACCCAGCACTTGTGCAACATCCCACTAGCACTCTGTAAAATATTCATTTACATAAAACTAACACCTCACAAATGAAATTCTCACCTGAATTTAGTGTCGATGTTTAGTGGACCATTACATATTCTGGGATTGGCGCAGTTTGTCTCATTTCCGAGCATTAAACTAATATTCTTAGCGAAATTCGCTGTTTGTCTAATAGAATAGCAAAGGATACAATATCGATGCAATCCAACTTGATCAATAATGGTCTATATTAGTTCTACACATACTTTTTTCTTGATGTAGAGACTGGAATTTCAACAGCCAAATAGTCTATTGAAGGATTATGCATAGCATCTTCGTATGTTCCATTCAAGTCAGGTTCTTCAATGGTCTTGTGTATGTCTTGAAGAATGTTAATCATAAATCACTTTTTTATGGTAGATTATGGTAATATCTTACTCTGACGGACATAGACCAAATATTTGAGCAAGATACCATTATCGCTCGAAAACAATGACTCATCGATATAAATAGGATGTTGACTAGCTGTCATGTTTCCATTATCACTGGAATCGATGATTTTTCTTTCAACATCAGCATTACTTGGCTTTTCAGGAACTTCACAGAAAAGCAAAGAAAAGAATTTCAAAGAAAGAGATGAATATAAAGGCAAGAATACCATCCTCTGCTGTTTGATGGACTATTTCATCAGACCATATTCTTTGATTTGAAATCAGCTCTACATGCAGTTGATACCTGAAAATAATTATTTCTAACGATATTAGGAATTTAAGATTTGGTAAAAATTCTATTGTTGTCTGTTTTACTAGTTTTTTCATGAGTTAGGTGTCAGAAACTGTATAGTGAAAGTTTATCAAATAATTTTTCATCGAAGAAAAATATTCAATTATCATATGCAAATATTGATCTTGAGATCTATAATTGATACTATGATACATTTTGTATTCTGAGTGTTAAGCGGCATAGATCATGGTTGTCACATTTTATCAGATCACTTAGCCGAGTTCTAATTGTAATGAGCTTATAAGAAATGACAGCTCAAGAACTTTTCCGAACGAAATACTCGTCAAAAGTTTCATTTCTTTTGGTAAGCTGACCAACACTGCATGACGATAAAATCAAAAAAGGAGATGTTTGTTGACATTTCAAATTAATAGTACATTGATAAATCCATACTAACTGTCGATTAGGACGAATTCCATTCGTGTAATTAAATGAACGAGCTATTCTATCCGAAACTGTCATACTGGTACCGTTGACAATGACAGAAAATTGATCGACATAAGTAGGTTCATCGATTGTCCAATGCACTGAGATATATCGAGCAGCCCATGTTGATGAAACGATGATTGGTTTTGGAGGCGCTATACGATGAAAAACTATGTGTTCTTTTATTGAATTATTCGTGACTTACGTATTGACATAATGAACTCCTCTGAAGGTGCATCAGCAAAGCCATGTTTTTTTGTTAAGAAAAAACATTGATAATCACATCCCCGAGTTCTGCTGAAGTTCAGTGTTAATGTTGTTGAACATTGATTATGAATAATGTTCATGTCAGTGCATGTAGGTTTCTGCTTTTCTTTCGCCTTGCATACTGTTTCAAGATTTTCGAAATCACTTTGTGTAGTAACATTTAAAGTGATCTGAGTCATATTTGGTAGCCACGTTTGTTGATAGATGACAGGCATGAGAGCTAACATAAGAGTAACCAATAAAAGATTAATATATCCTATTAAAGAGTTTATATTCACTTACTTGTGTTGAAATCTATCACTTTGTAGGCTGTAGAATTAACTTCTAACTTGGAAGTATTGGCCCAACAATTATATTCGACACCATTTATGATTGGACTGATAGTAATGTAAGTACAATTAGTACAGCTACTGTTAATATGGCCCGTTAGATAAGAGCTTGAATTTGTACAGTTTTGAAAATATCCAAAGCAATGGATCTGAATATTATCAAAAACTCCTTGAGGACGTTTGAAATAAATAAACGCCTCCGTAGGATTAATACTTCTCAGTTCAACACTAAAATTGCTTGCTTTATCTGCTTCTGAAATCCAAAGATATGATTATAAATAAATTTTGACGATTATTTCATATATGGTATTATTGAGTGAAAAATTTCACAGGAATCAAAATATAAACTTATGAACTATTCATAAGTTTTAGTTGTTTAGAATTTTGACTGAACTATGAAAATGAATCGAATTTATTTAGAAGAAAATTGTCCATCGACTTGTATAATATTCATCGCAATATTGCATAGTACTGCGATGTTAAAAAAAAGAACTTCATCAATATATAAATTGTATCGAAATTAGATCGGTCGATGATGCTATAACTTCATGAAATAATAGTTTCGAAATTGTGACATATAAATGTTAAAATATTTTTAGAACTTGTAATTTCGAGAAAGGACTTTATCATAGTGATTTCATATCAACTAATTACAAAATAATTCTCAATTAATTCATGATGTTCTAATCAAAATATATCTTTGTAGATAATGTTTTATTTGAACAACACAAATAGAGTTTTGCATGTAACAATGTTAGAGAATTATATTGAGAATTATATTTTATTAATGTTTAATATGATTATTTTGTTTATTCAGACGATGCTAAGTTCTGTAGCTAATGAAGCATGTCTTCTGAATACGATCACTCGATTTCAACAGAATTCGCAATTAGAATGAATAAGAAGAACGACGGATATATGATGCAATTAAATGTTTACAAAATCCAGTCTCACATTAATTTTAATAAAGATTTAATCTGATCTGAATTTGTGCTATATATCATTCTCAAGCATTATTTGTGAACTAATTAATGTAGCTGTTTTTCAAAAAGGAAGACATCAAACAAATATCATTGAAAAAAGACGAGATAACGAAGTAGGATCGATTGATAACTTCAGAATGCTATAGATTTTGAAGTGATACTGGTATTTATTCTCTAAAATTGATTCATATCCTTGGATTTATGTTTTGGAATGTATGATACATCTTGCCTATACTTGAAGACATTCATAGTATGAAAGAGTCATTTTACATGGGCAACTTGCTTCACTATCATAATGTTGTCTTTGCTTTGATTCTCAAGCAGACACTTACTCCTTGTTTATTATCAATCTGAGTGTTCCACGTTACAATGAATAGCGAGATTCATAGTAAAGCCCTAAAAGTCTTGAAACAAAATAAATCTAAGATACTGTTCTAGTTCTTTGCTTAAATATTGTTTAAATTAGATCACTTGCATTCAGAAGATCTCTTCTATTAACTGCAGAACTTAGTATCATCTAATTACATAAACTTATCATCATATTAAACATGAACAAAATATAATTCTCAATATTTTTCTTTAACATTTTTTCCTACAAAACTCTATGCATCTTGTTCAAATAAAATGTTATCTATCAATATATATTTTGATTAGAATATGATGAATTAATTGATAATTATTTTGTAATTAGCTAATCTGAAATAACTTCGGCAAACATTAATATCACCATCGCATCTGCTATACAATTATTTCAAGAAGTTGTGATCTTCTCAACCAATATAACTTTGATATGATATAGATATTTTTGCACAATGTGCGATTCATTGGTCGGAAACGACTGATGACTTGAATATAGACAATAATTTATATGCAAATTATCTAAAAAAAGTTCTCTGTTAACTTAAAATCCACTTCTGGGACAATGGACATATCGAAATGGAAAGTTGCATTAAATGAATATTTTCAAATTGTACGTACGCTTTCGTTTTTCGCAATTCTTCTTAAATCTAGACTTGTATGTTTTTATTATAGTACAAAGCATCTTTAATAGCTTGCAAAATATCATTCATCTACTTCAAATAATGTTTGAATATCTAAATCTTTGTATCAATCAATCCTTTATACGAGTCTTTGGCAAAGCGATTCAATGGTTGTCTAAGTCGTTAATGGCATATCTTTATTGAATATGACAGGATTCAACATTTTATGGAAACAAACATGATTAGCAATACTACTTGTCATAGTTTGTAGTTATGACAGACTATTTGTAGCATTCTCAATCGTATCGAAATGTTTCTCAACTTTGTCATAAAATAACTACTGGATATCTGCATGCAGAATTAGACTCAAATTGAAAAATATCTTTGAAATGACATTACTATAGAATTGAACATCGTTTTCAACTGATTAACAAGAGAAATTTTAATTGTCTTCCGATAGAGATTGATAAATACGAGCAATATTTCTTCTTTACATCAAACACAGTAAACAAGTCTGACTAATTTGATTGGTAATCTATTCAAATTCGTGTTGAAATTCAGGAAGCTTTTTGATTACGAAAAGAAATATCATGTGACCGTCAAATATTTTTAGCAGTAGAAAACTGTATTGCACTATTAATGCATAATAGAGATAATATGCCAAGATCTTTTGAAAATCTGATTCTTTCCGATTATTTTCTCGTAGAGACATTAAGAAAACAAAGACTGTCATAGTTATGCCCATGTGATAATTTTTCGAATTGTAAATTATTAAGAGAGCTCTCATGAGATTACCAGGGATCGAAGGTATGCGACAAAATTTATATTCTTGGTTTTTTTTATGTGCTTTTGAAAGAACATGGTCTGAAGCTACAAAAGTCAAATTTTTAACTGATTTGGCTGTATTATAGTAAAGTTGGCCAGGAGTGACTTAGAGCCCTACTCATCTAGCGTGAAAATACCATCCATCAAATGTTCCTAAATATTATATTTCAAAAAGTCAGTGAATTTTTCAGTACAATATATCAAAAGATAAAGCATTAAATGGTGAACAAGGTAAACTATTTCAATTGTGGTATATTACCAGTTTGTTGAGATTCTAGATGTCAATATGATCGGAAAAGATCATAATTTATGAGTACATGACAGTAAATTTTTGACAGTATATCTGTTGTCATTTATTTTGAACACATTCCTAGTCTACTGCCCCTAGGGAAATTCCTGCGGAGTTCAATAACACAAAGGAAAGTTTATGATGGAATACTTTTTGAGAACGCAAAGAAGTCAAGAATAAAACAAAAAACGTTTCTAAGAGACTTTTGCGGACTGCCTGAAGAATCTCCGAGGATTCCCCAGGGATTCTTGGGGGAGTTCTCAAAATCCCCGGGAACTTTTTTTTTTCTTGACTTCTTGAGGTTCTCGATAAATATTCTATCACAAACTTTCTTTGGTTTTGAAGTTCCTGAGACTCCCGACAGGTAATCTCCGGACATTTATCCAGGGACAGTGGACTAGAGGTGGATCCAAGCTGAATTTTCCTTATGGTATACAACTTTTTATTCTCTATGAACTGATGAGAAAATATTGAAAACAAGCTCATCGTTGAGGCGATATGACCTCACGTACTTAAGAATCTTCGTCATTGATAACGATTTTCATCTCCAATAGATCAGAACTTCAGTTTGACTCTAATCATATAGAGGATTCTTTTCGAAAATGAAAAACAACATTTCGATACGTTGGACACCTGCGAAGAGCCATGAGTTTTTCGAAGAAAAACTTTTATTCGTGAAATCAAAGAATAATCAACTAGATCGATAAAGTATTGAATGCTGATCACAATAATTCAATGAGTGCATATTGTTCATTGCAATTTAATGTTATACGGTTGACTTTTCGAAGTCGTATACCAGTGATGGATCGTGAATGTTTCACTAGCAAGATAGTCCATATATTGTTACGTTAGAATTAACACTGAACTTTCATTATATCAGTGTGATCTGGATGATAATTATTTGATTTCGAGAAAAAAAGTTTTTCTACGAAAGACTTCACCAGCTATTTAGAACTTATCTATTGTATGGCGGCTGATAAACTTTTGCATATTACAAAATGCAAACGTTTGTCAGCCATATGAAGCTTTAGCGACTATAAAGCAACTAAACTTTGAAATGTTTAAATGCTTATCAGTTGTTGCCCAATAGATAATTTCTAAGCAGATAACGAGAACTTAAAAGTTGGCTTTTTCGGCTGTCGCAAGCCACTTGAAAAAGCTTTGATTAATATGTTAATCGGTGGTAAGCATTTAAATATGTTCGAAGTGTTTTGAAATAACTAAAAATATACGTTTACAAGTACTTTTAAGTGAACATATAAGCTATTTTAAGCCAGTTTTCGCTGAAATCTTCACATTGGTGCAATAATTTCGGAAGCTACTCTATATCAAACGGAGTCGCAGCTAAAAATATCTCACTATATAATAAGAATTCTCACTAGTCTTGTAACGATAGACTTCATTTGTGAGAAAATATCTTGAAAGAGCCAAATACATATCGTACCTGTGTTGAAGTTGGATGGGAGTGTTTCCTGTGGAAATGTGTCATTATCAGTTTGTGCTCCGTTGTATTTTTGAATAGGATCACGAATGACTGCTACAAGATAATTTTTACCTGATTCGACAGGACATGTAAATGTACAGTTGTTGGAGAGAGGCTTTTGTTGACTGGTATCATATCCGCATCGATATCTAAGATATTTTATTTCCGAAACTTCATTGCAGTGTGGCAAAAAAATCGACGCTTCTGTCACGTTTTCATTGATTGTTATCTTCATACCGGTCAAATTGCTGAGAGGCAATGGTTCAAGTGTAATAACAAATGTTTCATTTAAAACATTTGACTTATGATCATTCATGCTGCCAAATACAAACTTCCAATCTCGACCAGTATTATTTACAATATTATCACATGTAACTATAACATTCGTGTGTTCGATAGACGGAAAATAAGTCAAATTGATTTTGCATTGTGTTGAAATGATATCATCTTTAAACACAGCTAATTTATTAGAATTAACAATTAAACAATCGTATGAAATGTTGCACACGAACATGTTTGATGTACGTTTAATCACTTTAATGGCACGTGATTTACCACTATTGCAAGCACTACCTATAACATCAAAGATCCAAAAATTATGATTTCATAATTGATACTGATCACAAATAAATAGGGTATCAATGTAAAAGAAAGTCTAGAAAAGAGTAAAAATAATAGTTACTGTTTCTATCCACTTAATTCTTCCTGTCATTAACCGTCACCATCATTCAGATCCATGAATAAAGCCAAGAGAGAAACGTGTGCTATTACTTGATAAAAATCGAACAAATCATATTATTCGTTACCATAATATTAGTGGTCATTATTAGCCGTCATTTGTCATATTAATGAAAAAAAAGAACTTTTGAGTCTGCACTAGTCCGACATCGGCCTGGCTCTCTCTCTAGACCTTGAATTTAGTTTATAAAAGCGTAGAAAAGAAGGAAATGTCGAGAAAAATAATGGATTTGCGAAGCAATCAGCACAGCAAAAACCATTCATTTGTGAATCTATCTATAACGCTTTTAATAATGCGAAAATACGTCTCGATTAAGAAAAAATTCGTCCATATGTCAAAATAATTTTACAAACTGAAAAATCAGATTGTATGAGATACTTTTTGAAATAAAAAATGAGCAATTTGATATTTAAAACAGAACTATAGGATAAAAATACACGAGATAGTTAGCTAAAAAATATTTAAAAATTGGGCCTTCAGACTTCAGAAGTTTTACTAATGATCAACACAAGTCGAATCAAATTACTGAAAAAAAAAATGATCCGCCAGGACGTTTGTTTTTGAACTCATTAAGAATTAACTACGCAAAAATGTCTTATACAGCTTATCGATCAACGTTAGAAATTACCCTAGTTCGAATGAAACTATATTTAAAATTTTTGTATCATTCATCGACTGTTGTGATCGTTTTCTATAAAGATAGAAGTTTCATTTCTGAGAAAAACGTTTCTGAATATTAAAATGTCTCCATTTTACCTATTCGAATTGTTTGGACCCGTTGATCTACTGGAAATGTTTGATTGCTACTTTCTATTCCATCATATATTGGAATAGGAAGACGAACCAGTGTCATATTATAAACTGAGTCTGACGTCACGGGACACGTAAATGTACACTTATCGGAAAGAAATCTGTTGCCGTTATCGTCACTGGAACAGTGAAAGGTAAGATATGATGTTGCTTCGGTAACTTGTTCACAACCTGGTACAAAGATCGTTGCCGATGTTAGGTCATCGTTCAGTGTTCCGTCGAAACTCAGTAGATTCTTGAGAGGAAGTGGTTCAAGTGTAATGACAAATGTTTGATTTTTAATAGTTTGATCGTATCCACCCTTGCTACCAAATACAAATGCCCATTTTCGACCAGCATTATCCGTAATATTCTCACAAGTCACTTCAACAATCGTTTTTTCTTTATCACGTGACACTGGCTTTACTTTGAATTTGGAGACGATTGAATCATTATGAAAGACAGCCAATGAATAAGAATTGTTTATAAAACAATTGTACGTAATATGGCACACGAATTTGGTCGATGTACGACTGAGCACTTTGATGGGATTCGATTGAACAAGATCACAAGTTTTACCTATAAGAACAAAGATTCAAATATGGTCCAGGTTTATGAATAATGAGAAATTATTTACCAGTCTGTTTAACTGTTGTTATCTCATCTGCGATTTTACAATTAGCATTCATAACAATCTTTGTGAATAAATCTCAAAGTCTATGTATTCAGATATTTGAGATTAGACTTACCATCATGAAACAAACCTGTATTAAATACCAATACCAAGAAATTTCCATGATTGTCATATATCAAATTATTGTTTGTGTTACTGTTATTGCGTCTTTGCTCCTGGCTATAAACATAAAATGATCATTATTACTAAATCTATTCAGATAAATGACAATATAAAAGAAGCCTATTACGGATAACGATCAGATGTGTGAATAATCTTTTCTCAATGTCAAGAATGAGGATAAAATTATTTCTTTCTAAAGTAAAGATATTCTATAAAAGCAGTCATAAGTTATTGTCTATCATTGAACAAAATATCCGAATACAATGTCAATATATAATGCTATTATCATGTACTCTTCAAGGTTGTTGTTCATTAAGGGTGTGGGTTTGAATGAACGCAAGATTAACACCTACTCTCACACGCTCATGTCGACGTCTAATTACAGCCTAAAATATTGGTATCGATATTATCGTATTCAGATTTGTCAGCTCGAGGACTAATTATCATAACTATATATGACCACCTATTTGGGCGAACGTATGCGACAAATTATCAGTCTTTAAAGTAGCTTTCAATTATCCTATTTAAACTGCATACCATTCGGCATGTTTTCCTATTAGTTTCGTCATCAAAATTACACGACTGTCCTATATATTTCTATCCAAGGTAATATATTCATTATGTATCTGTTCTTTAGTTTCAAAACATATAAAAATTAAAACTAATATTCATTTGATATAAATCTGCTTATATGCTGGTGCCTGTACCATTTTTACAAAATTAATAGCTGTTTAACCTTCCCATGAACAGAGACTGATGATAAGAAAAACGAGCAAGCATGAGCTGTTAAGATACTTCTAGCGCCATTTAGGGCACGATGTCGATATAAAAATATTTAATTTTAGGAAAGAAAAGTATGTTCTATTATGCTAATAATGTTGTTTAAGAAGAATAGTTCTGGAATGGTAAAATAGGTTCCAGAACAGCACTATCCAGATACAAATTTCGATCCAAAAAACCACTATTAATACTTTGATTATTTGTTCATCAAGTAGAAACAGGACATACAAATAAACCCTTTTAAGTGACTATAAGTATACTTAACTTAAAAGTACATTTTGATTACTCCTGAAAACACTAAAAAGTACTGATACTACCATACGTTTAATTGATAAGGTAGCTTAAATACTTTGTAGTAAGCAAGCTATTACTTATGAAAAAAGAATCACTAATAGGCAATCAGTACTCCCATGATGGAGTAAAAGACCTTGATTTTTCTACTCATACTAGTAAAATCGATTATTACCTACAACGACTCACTTACAACGCTGTTCTATCTACAGTTTACCCCTTCTGATAAAAATGTGAAAGTCGCATCTGTTGGCATCTACTATTATTCAATATTCTTTAATACTATGAGAACAGAAATATATGATTCTTTCTAGTGATTAGCTATTACCGATGATCAGTCATTATTATCGACTATCCATGTCCCTTTTAACTATCATGATTTGTTCTTCTCTCATAAATGCGTGTTACAGTGATATCGCAAATACCGGGTGTTGCAAAAGTTTTGCGAAATTTTTTATTTTGCATATATCTCGACTTGAGAAAATGATAAAGTCTTGATTTTGTTCTGAGAAGATGCGCCGTGAAAAGCTCTACAAAAAATGTATAAAGAGACTCCTATTCACTTGTTCTGATGGTTTTTCCACGCTCAATATGAACAACCTATATGATAGTGCTACTTCCCAGCGTAATAAAAATGTTTGAAAGACATTTTTTGTTTTGCATATATCTCGGATTGAGAAAATGATAACATCTTGACTTTTTTTTTGAAAGATGCGCCGTTGAAAGCTCTACACAAGCTGTATGAAAAAGATCCCTATTGACTTGTTTTGATGATTTTTCTAGAGTGAATATCTGCGTGATGTTGTTACGGGGTGCTCTAAAATGTTTGCGACATTTTTTATTTCGCATATATCTCTACTTGAGAAAATTATAAAATGTTGATTTTGTTTTCAAAAGATGCGCCGTGAAAAGTTCTACAAAACCTGTGTAAACAAATCCCCTATTGACTTGTTCTGATGATTTTTCCTAAATTCCAAATGAACAACCTACATGATAGTGCTACTTTCCAGCATAATAAAAATGTTTGGAAGACTTTTTTGTTTTGCATATATCTCGGATTGAGAAAATGATAACATCTTGATTTTTCTTTTAAAAGATGCACCGTAGAAAGCTCTACACAAGCTGTATCAACAAATCCCTATTGCAAAACAAAAAACATCTTCCAAACATTTTTGTTATGCTCAATACGCTGGGAAGTAGCACTATCATGTAGGTTGTTCATATTGAGTATGGGAAAACCATCAGAACAAGTGAATAAGAATCTCTTTACACAGTTTTTGTAGAGCTTTTCATAGCGCATCTTTTCCAAAAAAAATCAAGGTTTTATCATTTTCTCAAGCCGAGATCTATACAAAATAAACAATGTCGCAAAACTTTTGCAACACCCGGTATACATATCCACTATCTGGTGTTATTCTCTACTCTCCTTTATCTTTAATACGCCTCTGTTATGTTTTTCATTCTTTATATATTCACCTAGAGTGCATATTTAGTTTATTTCATTCGTTCTGAAGTCAAGATTAAAGTGCATACCTACAGGATGGAAGCATGGGTGTCGATGTGGGTGTGGATGTGGAGGTGATCTAGTTATCTTCCGACACATCCACACCCACACCACAGATCGTTTGCTCATCATCTCTGCCTTTCTTTCATTATGGGCTGAATATTGATGTAAATGAGTAAATCAGTAAATGCATCGCTGGCACACGAATGATACCAATGTGAATCAAATTGTATGTTCGCAATAACGATGCGAGCAAAAATAACCGCAATTTTCTTTTTTCACCTTTGCTTTTAAGCACTCATCAAGAGACAAAATACTCACACATATAATTTCGCAAAACATGAATTTTTTGAGTCACATTGCGTAAACATGTTTGCTTCGTTCCAAAGTAAAAGTTATAGGGTTTTTACCGTGATGAAAACAACAGCAATGTAAATTTGTGAGTCACAATATATATTTATGCGTGATCGAATGGTAAGAACACATGTAAATCTAGAAACGTCTATTGAATTATTAATTAACCAATGAACTATGAATATTTCTCTTAAAAACAACATGAAAATTGGGGCGAACAATTGTTGTTAACGAATATTTGCTTGTTTTAAATCAATGGATATGCGTCACTGAATGAAAGTCAAATTTCAGTTCGATCAGATATTTACACAGTCGAATGAAATAACATCTTTTTGTTTCTTACTAGCGCACGGTTTGAAACTACAAATTTTTTCAAAGAGTTTGTCTTATTGATTCAAACAAGTACTCAATCTATCTCATACAAGGACTAATAAAGAAAGCAAAGAGGCTTTTTCTTTGACCATTTTCATAAAGAATTTTCTAAAGCCATAACTTTATTATTTCTTTTTTGTAAGATAATTGATATTTCAGAGTATGTTGTGTGAATAATCAACACATTTAGTTGCTTTCAAAGAGATAGTAAAAGCTGAGAGTATGGGAAAATACGGGTTTAGACAGCATCCAGACTCAAACCCACATCTTACTATTAAGAATCCGTGACTTCCCAATCACTAATTAATGGCAACTACACTTATGTTGAACTGTATAATCCCACAAGACACTTGATATGTGATATTTGAAAAAGTTAGTTCTGTTCAACTTTTCATACATATCTCTTGCTGTATTACGCGACCAAGTTCGCTAACTTATTGAATTAGTCGTAATGTACATCGAGGAATCAATTTAATGCTGTTCTTTGGATAGTTCTTAAGTAGTGATAAAAACTCGATCCGGACTAATTCCACTATAGAAAAGCCAAATTTGAGAATAAATTGGATCTAGTGAATACAGATGATGGTCTTTTCAATGCATATTAAAAAAAAATGAAAATCTTAAATATTGATCGGTGCCTCGACTTCTTAGCTCTCTCATCAACTCTCTCTTGAGACACTGAAAAGAAAATCGCATTCCTCCATCTTGGTCACTTCTGATCAAACTTTATAAAAAGAATCATTATTTTTCCAAAATATCCTCTACCTATCAAGAAATTGGATTGAGGAGTTTTAAGAAATCGATTGCAGATACGGATTCTCCCATCCCGTGTACATTCGGTGAAAGTTTTGCAAAAACTTGTTTAATCCTCGAAATACTCTTTCTTAATCCGAAAGATCAGATGATAAATTCCCAGTTTCTTGTTATCTAGCAAGATCACGATAGCTTTCCTACTCTAGATGAAAGTATTAATTAATAATATTGAATTAAGTTTCAATTCATTCAAAGTAGTAAGAACTCATTAGTATAACAGTATAGACCAGTTGATAGCTTATGAAGCAAACTATGGTACCATATCAAGTAGTTCAATGTGTATGATATTCAATAGATACTTCACCGTATTTTAAAGTACAAAAGTATCATGTTTACTCCTAGACACCACTCTACATCCTTCATCGTAAAAGAGCAGGTTTTGCTATTAAAATATATTTAAGCTTTGGTTCACTATTATAACAATGGATTTTTACAAATAAATCTTATATTTATTGACCAAATTCAAGAAAAAACAATAGTCAGACAAATAAATATAGTTATTGAAGATATTTTGTTTTAAATTTATATTTTTTATCTGATTTGATAGCTTTTAATAATTCTTCATTATTGTCATACTAAATCTTCTATCATTTATTAAATGCTTTATTTGTGAAAATGTTGATTCAATATGAGCATTAGTGCAAGTTAATGAAAATAAATAACAAATGAGCTTCTTAAAATTTGGTGATTCGTTGAAAGAAAACAAGAACATCCATAACTGATCAGTTCTTATTATTTTGTTGCCAGTTGAATAATCATCATCAGCTTCTTTTGCATCATCACATTACGTTCACTACTGCTATATTATTTATAAAAACAAAAGAATAGATCAAAGACATCACCAACTATTGATAAGAATTCTCTTTTTATTTTAAAAATAATCTTTCGAATATAAAATATTGAATGGAAATATAAATAGCACAATATTAAAAAAGCAGAATTTTTCTGCTAAAAACAGACAAAGTAGCAGGTCTGGTTATGTGTTTTTGTTTTTCAAGGATCTTTTCATTCTGTTCAAGTAGGCGAACTATTTGATTGACTGAGAGAAAAAGGAAAGAATAATTTTTTATTTTTCATACATTTACAATATCACTCCATAGAAACAAAATAAGAACTTTCATAATTATAATAGTCATATTAATGGAGCTGAAGGGAAAGAAAGAAATTTTGAATGTGCACATACCGTTGCATGACATTGTAGACGATTGAAAGAACGAGTTTTTGAGTTACACGCAATCAGAATAATGAATAAAACCTTCATTTGAGTGAAAACTAACAACATTTTAAGACTATATTCGGAAAATAGTAAGCTTAACTTTAAAAGAAATTCAGCTTTCTTGCTGAATGAGACCGTTCTTTTTATCATTAAAGCAAAAGAAAAGATGAATGATCCTTCTTTTTATTTGATTTGCTAGATATTTCAAAACATAATAATGTCGGAAACCAAAGAGTGGTCTGAATTGGTTGGACAAACATTTGAAGCAGCATCTCAAATAATTTTACAATTCGATAGCAGTAGGTTGAACTATTCAATATAAATTTATTTTTTCTTTTCCGTCTCTTGTTTTCACGATAGTCTTAAATCCATACAATGCAAGGAATGGAATACAAAATGAAAAGTTCGATCCAAATCATGTCGTATGTGTTACAAATAATGATGATATTGTAATTGAAGTTCCGTCTTATACTTATCCATAAAGTATAATAATAATTAAAACTTGAAAAACTTTTTAGTTTAGAAACAATACAAATTGTTGCTTTATAAGATCATACAAGTATAAATAATGTAACTGTCATTTGTCTTACATGTTTATTTTTATTCGAATATAAATTTAAAAAAATTAATTACTGTCGTTGATGTGTGAACAAATGAAATAGACACCAAGAGAAATCTGAATACATGTTGATGCATACTGCGAAGCTCAATTTTGGCATGAATAGACTCTGATGAAATCGATGTATTTTGTGATTCACAAACCTATCGGTCGACCTGTTGAACATACAGCAGCAGTGAGTATTTACAAAAGTAATAGGAAAATTGATTCGTATTAGTAATAATGGCTGTTGGAATATATAGATCTTTTTCAATCCCAAAAAAAAAATATTACTATTCATTATTGAAATAACAATAAAAAAAAAAAGTTAATTTGAAGTTATATTTGTTGAAAAAATTTTGTTCAAAATTAACATTCTATGAATGTGTTCTTTATCAATGTAAATTATGGACGCATATGACTAAATGTCTTCTTTTAAATGAAACAGATTGTCAAGAAAATTTCTGTTTACTTGAAATCTTATTGAGAACCTTTTGAACGCATGAAAACTATTGTTTATTACACTTTGTGTATAATATTTATCGCATAAATTTTTGTATTTAGCACTCAATAAGAATTTCAGATTGTGTTACTCAATCTTTCAAGACGTTATGAGTATCTTTGTAGCATCACTCACGCTCACGTCTTTTCAGATCGTATTTTCTGCGAAAGTTTATTTGTTGCCAATAATAATTTCTGTGTACAACAATTTTTTTCTACATAAATTCTTGTTTCATATTAAGTTATTGTCTATTTTAATATATACTATTTCTTCATTCGTTGGTTCAAGAAATCGAAAATTAGATTATATCAGGAAGATTGTTCAGGTTTTTATCTAGACTAAGACGCCTACTTATGAGCAAAATATGAGCTCAAACGTCTGTTATCAATTAAATGCGTTTCCTCGCTCGTTGAAAAAAAATTGAAAGTTAATGAATCATGTCACAAAGTTGAAAGCAACTGAAAACTTATCGAAGGAAATATTCGTTAACTGCTCTGATTCTGAAAAATTTGATAAGTAGCATTCAGTACAGTCATAGCTGGCAAGCTCAGTCTTGCGTTAGATCAATAGAGTAAAAGCTAGGCTGTCAACCCATTATATTATAGTTGAGAAAGCATATTGTTTTCAAAAACAATTAAGGTCATCTTCTGAACTTAGGGCTTATCCCAGAAAAGAACCGAATGGAATTTTTCGTCGGATTTGTTAAAAGATAGAGCAACTTCGAATCTGAATAGTGCTTTAAATTCGAGTTTTATTTCTCTTTTTGTTTCAAAGTTATTCGAAAAATGACCATAGCCATTCAACTCTGATATGAACATTAAAGAAAGTAAACTATTTTTCAACACTTTTTGGGTACTTGGCTGAGTTGTTTTTTATTATATTCTGATGCCTTCTGATATTTGTAATATTTATGACCTATTTTCTGCAAATTATAATAAATAGTTGATTGTGTGGTGTCGGTAGACCAATGTCATAACATTTAATTATATTATAAATTATTCTTCTTATCAAACCTTCTTTCATAAAATGTTTTAATATATCACTTTTTTTGCAAATTATTGTTCTATCCAAGCATAATATGGAGATGCTACGATGATCAGCCATTTTCACAACAAATGATCGATCGAGAAATGTGAAATTAATAGTACAGATACAAGATAAGTTAAGCGATGTAACCAATAGTAAAACTATTCTGATAGCTTTTGTGAATATGTTTCAGTCTTCAAACTTCTGTGAAAAAAACTTTTCAATCATCCGTTATTTTGTCCATATTCGTACAGTACAGATTCTTTTTGAATAGATTGAAGATATATGGACTTAAAGTTGAATGCAACAAAACATTGCGAACATATATATTGCGAAAAATGCTTCATTCACTGATTCACCAAAGACTTGGTCGATCAACACATTTATCTAGAGTAGAGACCTTTCTCAGATGAACAAACATCTGTAGGAGGTACAGAAAAAAACAATAAGTTAGCGCTATGATGAATCCCACCAAAATATTCTCGAGTATGGATGTAATTTGTATAATTCTTATTGGAGAAAGATATAATCGTAAAAAAAACACCTAGAAATTAGTATGAAGAATGGTGACGATCTTTTAATAGGGCAGTAGATCTTATTCAATTACATTTTTGTTGATCTCTAAAAATCAATATATTGTCCGCCTTCAGTAGATGACTCGATAACTATCTAATCTATTTCATTGAAGCTCAACTTATTGACGTTTGTTTCCGTTCAATGACGATACATTGAGAGTTTTGCAAGAAAGTTAGATGTGAGCATAGAAAGTCATCAGTCATTTTTTTAAACATTGCTTCCGATGCAAAATAAACCACAAGACAAACTCTATCGCATTTGTCTCCGGTTGATTTATTCGCAGAAAAGATGAGATTATGATACTGTATTCAGCTGCCATCTATAACAGTGTGACACTGATGCAATAGAGTGCTACGAGTGGCTGCTTGTGATGTTGGAAAAAAGTGAAACTCATATTACAGTGGGAGAATTTTGAAGGAAGTCTTCGAAAGAAAAAAAATACCATATGCGTAATCAGCGTAGTCAATTACACCCGTTCCTGTCGAGAGCTTACCTTTGACTCTAAGTAAAACTCTTTCTTGCAGACAAAAAAAACCCAAAACTAACAGAAAAAAATAATCGCTTTGCACACGCGTGACGTTATAAATGCTCTTATCTGCGAATTATTCTTCCTCTTTTATTCTTGTACGTCACCCTTATTTTTCATCAAGTCTTTATTGCATCTATTAGACGATTACGAGCGCTAAGGCAAGAGAGAGACAATATTGAAAAACAAAGTAAAACACTAAATTATAAAAGTTCTAGTTGAAAAAGAATAACTGTATGGATAAAAAAGTTTTTCTTTTTATTACAGTTAAATTATGTTTTATTGAGCATTTATCAGAAGATATTTTTGCTTCTGTTATAAATATTTTTATCAATCGAAATGCTATCGATTAATGTTAATATTGAAACTTTTGAAAGAATAATATATATTCGTTCATGATAATAATATTGAATATCGTTGAAATTGTCTAAATCTTTTTCAAGTTAAACATGTAAGAATAGCAGCGGTATTCATTTTAATTTTATATTGATTCAATAAGCATTAAATCAATGTAAACATAAGACACTACCAAAATTCGTAGTTGACTTTAAAAATATGTATTTCATAATATTCAACAATACTTTTGAGAAAAATTCTTAACGTAAATAATAATAATTGTTGTTTATTTATTTTCGCTTCATATCTTAGTCTCTTAGTGCATAAATAGTTTCTTAACGAAACGTTTTTTTTTGTTCTAAGTTGTCTTCTGACACATACACATGCAGAATGAAGTTAATGAAATTTTAGAATTTCATAATATTGACTTATTTCAACAACTTTGAAATATAAATAAGTATGAAAAGTTATCATACTTGGTTGAGTAAAGATACTCAACGAAAGAAATTCAACAGTATTAAAGACAGAATAAAAATATGACTCGAAAATCGATCAATAGTAGTAATATGAAGACTATTGTGAAATATGTATCAAAATAATAATAAATTTAATTTGATATATCTTCGACAAAATAACTTAATCTTTTAGTTATTCTCATTTCATAATAAAACAGTAAAACACTATTGGAGAGCTATTTATCATTAACATAGATCTTTTTTCTAGCAAGCAATAGTAGTGTTACTCAATAAGAACGAGAACAAACGAAAGATATGTCAACACATACATAATCAGATGACGATTCATAAAAGAATGAAAATAACTTCAATAGAAAAAAACCATAAAACCGAAGAATTAGTTTCTTAATCAAATTTAAAAGGTTCTCATTTACTATAGATGATTAGATAACTTTTTTTTCCTTATGATAGTGAAATCTTGGCCCAAGACATTCGTATTATATATAGTTATTGAGTTGCATCGTCGTAATCTGTACACGCAAAATTAGCATTCGAACGGTAAAAGAATATTTATCAAACAATCGACTCCAAAGAAAGAGAACAACGTTTAACGTCTTAGTACAAAGGTTTCAAAAAGATTTTTGTTTTTCTTTTATTGATAAATGAATGTTAGAAAATATTCTAAAACAATAAAAAATAAAATACATGCTATGAATTATAATCAAACGTTTTATGTTTCTGGATGTTTCTAATAACATTGCTTTTATTAACCCAGCATAAATAGAAATTCTCAAACATATCAAACATTTTTTTGTTTTATTTTTGTTTGACATAACAATAAAAACAAGATCATTTTTTTCCTTGTTTCTATTTCTAATTCATTTTTCAATATATATGAATTTTGTAGTAATTGATGATGATATTGTATTTGAATGTTCACTAGATGCAACAAACACTTGATCAGAAAGAAGGATCATATACAAGAAAGAAAGAGGAAGTATAATTCACACATAAGAGCATTTATAAGGTGATGCTTGTGCGAAGCGGTTATCTTTTTTCTATCCTCTTTGTTTTTTTTTGTAAAAGAAAAGCTTTGCTTAGAGTCAGAGTGTACTCTTTCGAGATCTCGACAGGGACGGACGTAATTGACCACGCTGATTACTCATATGCCGAGTGATATTTTATGAGTTGGAAAAAATACTCTTAACGTCGATTTATAAAAGCTCTCAGAAGTTACGCTTATACACGCACTTTTTTCATTTTGTTTCAGTGATTCATCGCCATGAGTGCTACTCATGTTTCAAAAGATGATGGCAAAAAATTGAAAAGTAATCGTAATAGATCAGGGCAACAAGCTCAGATCGTAACCCAATCATCAACAATTGCTGAACCAGCAGTTCAGCCAGGCAATCATTACGACAATTGGTTTCTGCCACGAGGTGAATCATCGCTAAGTCAAGCTTCTAGCAGTAATCACCAGTCTTTCGAAGTATATATTGTTGTTCTCTTTTCTGACTTATATTTATTTTTCTTTTTCGTGTTTTATTCAGAGTACATCATCGTACGCCCTTAAACAAACAAAAACAGGTAAGAAAAATAATTAAAGCCAAACATAACTTTTAACTTGACTAATCGGTTGAACATAAATGTAAAACAGAATTGATCACTTCAAACAACCTTTCGATAAAATCAAATATGTCACACACTATTAAAGTCATAGAATTTTCGCATGATGATATTACTCAAATTTTTGACCATTGCAAAGTGTCAAGCAACTTCAGAAAATCATGTAAAATTGATTTTCTGTTCTGTTGCAAAGTTCGTAATTGAAGTAGAAAGTAATATTTTGTAGCATAGGAGTGCGCTCTCACAATTCTAAAACTTCACTCTTGAACATTCTGAAAAGAATTACAGTTCCATTGAATACTTAAAATAATTTATGTCTAAAGTTATGTGAACTTTCCATTTTGAAAAAATTTGAGTCAACTTCCAGTTTTTTTTCGAGTAATATATTTCAATTGGGATTCTGATGTTTTAAAATTTAAAAAACAAAATGAAAATCGAAAGGTGTCTTAAAATTCTGTACCCTCTATGTAAAAAAAAAGGACGCACTCTTCTTGCGATTTGTTTTATCGAATTCTGAAAACAAGCATAATGAACAAATCTGTATTGATAGCTTTATCTTTTTGAAATTTCAAACTGTTGTGAATAGATGATAAATACATGGTCGACCAGAATAATCTGCAATTGAAGGTTTGATGATTTCTGGCAACATAGTTACATCATAAAAAAGTGACAGAAATGCAGTAGCCGTTTTCGAACACAGCTGAGCAAAAATAAAAATAATTCTAATCCTACATAGGAGTATAAAACCATTATACAAATAATATCGTGCAATACAACAAGGTAACCATGCTGTAGTATTCAAAAACTTATATCTCTTAGCAGCAATTAAATATTTTTACGTCACAAATAGTGGTACGGAATATTGCTATTTTTCTTGTTTGCTGATCTAGAAAATTAGATTACTTGCATGAGTACGTTCAATAAACTTTGTATATCTTGATTAAAAATTATTCTCTGATGCTTATCGCTATTTTAATTTACAGAGAAATCACAAAGACTTTCCAATTCGAATACGTTCTCTTTGTTTATAATGAAACGAATTTTAGTCGCTGATCAGTTATTGCACCATTGTACTTCATTGAAAAGAATTCATGAGGAAAAAAAAGCGCACAACACTATACATAAATGCAAGATCAGACATATTTGTATGATAATCGCACACGTAGTGTTCTGAAAACAACATAGTTAATGAAGAAAACTATTTTTTTGGAACGCTTTTCTTTCAAAATAGAAGTCTATTATAAAACTGGACAATTTTGAATTGTACTGTTAAAATAATAAAATCAAAAAAATTCTGTATGAAGATTCAACAGTCTAGACCTGGGTGGGCGACTATCAAACAGTTCTTGAATTCATATAGTCAATACGTAGTGTTATTCGTACCTTTCTCGCTCTTCAAGAAGACATAGTTGTTTACTAGTGGCAGCGCACAGAGGTCGAAGCAGGAGAAGAGTTTATATGAACATCGAATAAAAGAGAAAATTTACTTTAAGCTTTTCCAAAATTGCAGAAGCTCAAGCATAAACTTCTAAAGGCAGGATGTGGATTACCCTTCATTACTTCTCTTGGTTGAGCCACCTATGTCGTCGACACAACACAGAGAAGAATGCGACATTGAAACAAAATAGGTGAAGAGTCGTCACCTTTCAATTCATAAGAAACTCATAAAAGCGATAATCGACAAAGAATATACTTTCTTTTTCTTCGTTTCGATTTTTTGAGGTATTTCACATTGTATGAAAGTTAGTTATCTTATAATGCCTATACCTTGTAAAGTACTTTTTAACGAGAATTCTTTTTCGATCACACGATTTTGTTTGATTGGTTGTCTCATAAGCGATATTATGATGTAGCCCATGACAGTACACGCAAGAATCAGTCGCCACAAGTGACAAACAACTTCAATGCATCAAGCCCATTTCCAAATTCAATTTCACAACCAGCAAACAGATGTTTGGGAAATTTTATGCTTGGAACCTTGATTCCTAACATTCCAATAGCGCCCATAGCATCGAATGTGACAATTCAAAGTAATCATTTTGATTTATGTGTCGATTTTATGCATGAAACTTTTTTCGTATCAGGTTCTTCCGTATCTCAACCTCGATCTACTTATGAACGAGATATTCTTATAAAGCTGTCTGAAATCATTCTAACTATTCATGGAAGAAGAGAATTTGTCTCACGTGAACGTGTTCAGAATGAGTTGTTCAATTATTTTGGTGTCAACTCTTGGAAACAGTTAGGTGTTCGTCCGGGTGAACTCAGCCCTCTAGTAATTCTAACTGATCGGTTAAAACGAGTGACCTTCTATATGCAAATCTTCGAACAAGTTTTCATGCTATGCACATTGCACGATCTTAGACTTCTCCTAGCCAAATTTCTTAAAGTTAATACGTATGAAGACGCACATTTGGGTCCTCTCGAAGAACATCCGGACGTAAAACGAGTATTCAATTATGAACCAACTCAACGTCATCAACCAATTCCGGTCATAACGAGTGGTAGTGTTATTACATTATTCATCCATTTTAAAGAAAAATTCAGAGGAAACCTTATATTTGGTGCATTTCTCGATGAGCTTGTCAATCTTTATCAATTACGAACTCGAAATGAACTTGGTCTCTATTGTAAATCGTTTCCATTCTTAGTGGAGGTAGGAAAGTTGTGATCTATTGTTGCCTTATCAATTGAATCATTCTAGGTGTCTGGCTACGTATGGCGGAACTACCTCTGGCATATTAACGAAATGCAAAGAAAAGCAGTAGAAGAATTGACTAGTACTATGGTAGAACGTTTATCAGAGCTTAAGCTAGTATTGCGCGACGAACTCGGACTTTCGTCATACAATAAGAAAAAAACTCCTGTAGCTGTATTCAATCATCTAACTTCAATAGTCGAAAGATATCTTTCTTTCATACCTGAACAATCGTTTACCTATGTCATACTGATTCACCTTCGTCAGAATGAACTGCTTCAATGGCTATTGAATATTAGTATCTATTTGGGTACCATTGAAACACCTGACGTATTCATTGCCGAACTCGAAAACATTTTTCGTCACCAGAACGATCATTTGAGGCGACAAATTTTAATGCATTTTTATCAATCGCTACCATACGACTCAAACATAAGTCAGATGGATTATGGACGATTACAAGCTATGATCCAACAGCAACATAATGCCTTCACTATTGGGCAAAATGTAAGTTGTTTTAATTGAAAAATATCTTCGCATTTGAATTCAAGTTCTTAGTTCAGCAGGAGACTCATTTTCTTAAGTGCTTATGCAATTGTTAAAAGTTAGAATAAATCATTTTTCTAAAAGCCTATTGTATACAAATATTGTTCTGTAAGACGTATGTTTCTAAAATTTCTCACATTTTCCAATTTAACAAGAATATGGCTTACATGTGCGTAATAAAAAGAAAAAAAGCATATTGTAAGTTTATTGTTAAGAAGTTCAAACGGTCTTTCAAAATGCTACTGAAATCATGGACAACTTACTGTTCAGTCTGCTCGGCACATTCGGCTAGATCTACATGTCCAATCTGTCTTCTTGCATAGGATATTAGCCATCTCTACACATGTTGTATATCAATAAAATAAGAAACAAGTGTTTATTTTAAACTAAATATAGCAAGATGGAACGAGAAAAATAAAAATCGATAAACTGTGACTGTATTTCATTTTCTAGCAAGTAAGAACGCCTTCACTTTCGAAACGCTTCGTTTTATGAATTGTGCTTCTTTTAGGCTGCACAAATACGTGAATGAATAATGCAAGATTCCTAGGATATTGTTCGATAATTCATGTATTTTTATTATGCCATGTATAGACTATTGAAGAACCTTCATTCAATTCGGCAGGTCGTCGAATATGATATTAGGATTAAAAGAATTGCTTTGTACATTTCAACCGAGAACAACAAATATTGCGCAGGCATGCTTTCGATCTAACTACTGCTGAGCTTCGTATTCATCCACCAAAATGATAGAAATGAATCAGTACGCATGTAACGTTGACGAGATATTTTGAGAAGGCGGTTTGTGAATACAGCGGCCACTTCAAGACTAGATTGCAGTATTTTGAGAATCAATTCATTCAAGAACATACAATGTGATTTTGTGGCAACAAGAGATAGATTTTATATCTATTTCGCTATTGACAATACAGATAAGAAATCGTCAAGAAAGAAGATATGCGAAAAGAATTTAAACCTCCGACTCGTTTTTCGAGCCAGTGATTCAGCCATCCCTCATTACACTTGCCTGAAGGACAGCGATAGATTAGATCTCACTCGATTTTTCATTAGAAATGCCATTAGTTTTGATAGAAGCATTTGTCAATATTATCTAGAATAAGTGTTCGAATGCATGTCATATGAAGTCAAAAATCGAGTTGATCATGCTATACACGAAGTCTTTTGGAATTTTTTTACGAGCTAAGAATTTAGTGGATTTCTGTTTGTTCAGATAACAATTTAGCCTAGAAGCATTATGTAACGCAAATTGAACTTTACTCTTAATTAATAAAAGAAAATTCCTTCCTTTTCAAAATAAAGATGAAAATGACTCTATTTTGAATTGCAGCCAGTAACAACAAATGCTTCGTCTTTTCAAATAGCCAATACGTCGACTACACATCCATTGTTACCAACCAATAGAAGCAGACCAAAGTTATCTGTAACTCTGAAGCAATTCTGTTCGTATATTTTTGAAGTTCTCATCAATTATGAAACAACTCTCACAGTCAAACAATTCCTACAAATTGAAAATCATCTGTGTACCAAATATAACGTTGATAGCTTTGATGCGTTCAAATTTGATGAGAACGATACCGATGATACTGATGTCAATTTGGTTTCCTTTCTTGATGCTCATCAAATGTTAATCGATCCGAATAGAGAACTATCCGTCTATGGATATAATGTACCTATGACGGATCGGCAAGAGTTGTTCGAATTCGCCAATCAAGTGATCGAATCGAACAGTGATCGACAGTGTATGCTTTCACAAGCTCTACAGTTCGGTATAGATTCTAACGATGAAGACATTCAAATTAGTGCGGATAATGTACCGATATTGGAAAAAGTGGTGATACATAAATTCGGTAGCCTACTTGGTTTTCGAACAGGAACCGATATTTTTCGAAAAATCAAACAATCACGTATGAAAAATGCATATTCGATTATTCGGTAAGTATAATGCTTGTCTTTAGATACTCGATAGATGAATTGCTTCTAGATTCGAAGAATCACTGTTGGATTTTAATCATCTCGATCGAATCGATACATGTCCGCTGATGTCAATCACAGACGAAAATCAACTTTGTCAATTTATTCTTCAATGTCCAGTCATGATCAATCTGTACACATGGCTACAATGGCCTTATTTCTTTGAGTCGAAATATGGCAGTCTGAAAATGTTCATTAGAAAAAATATGTATTCATTTCAACATTTATTGTTACTCGAAACATCAACTCATGAACTTCTTCGTCTGCCTACCGATGCTACTTTGAAGAGTTTCGAAGATGAACTCCGTTCATTACATGTACGCTCAGCTGTCGGTCATCTATGCACATTGATCACTCGTGAATACGATCTAACTACTCGAATTCCGTTAAATGTCTATCGAACATCTATGCGTACATGGTTCATTCATCTACAATCATTAGCTATGGTACAGGGTAATAATGAAGAACCGATGCAATACATACTCGATTTTTTAACCTATCTACCAGTGTATGTCGGACAAGCAAGACTTATTCAAGAAATCGTACTTGGACCACTCGACGATGTGTTCTGGAAAAGTGGAGTAAATGCAGTTAGTGCACGAACAAGAATATGGAAATTGGCAGATGAAAAGCAAAGGAACAAATTAGAAATTTGGGGTCATACACTTGATATCAACGAGTGGAAGAACAGCAGTAAATGGTCTGGACAAGATTACTCGGTTGAAGACCAAGTATCACTTCTTGAGCCATCAGAGAATAGAACGAATTCAAGTGAGACCATTGTTCAAGGTAAAAGCAATTTTAATACCACTCTGTTCAATAAATTGTTTCATGAATCGAATTCATACGAGAAAGAAAAGACAGTTCCTCCATTCCGAAGAATCTTTTAAAGTACCAGCAATTCAAATGTGTGGGAATGGTTCGATAGAGGTTGGCAACTTTTGAAATAAAACACTCAATTTTCTAAAAAGAATATTTCATTCCTACTTCTTCAATACAAAATCGAGCATGAAAATCTAATTTTCATACAATTCAGATAATCTTTTGAGTAAGATAGTGTCCATTTTAATTAAACTCTTCAAATCATAATACGAATAAGAAACATGAATTTCTTCTATTATTTTTTCTACTTTATCCTCTAGAGGACTTCTCTTTCTGGAAGGGACTAAAGTAGAGATCGGCAAAATGAACTGATAATGAGAAAAAAAATCTGTGAATAAAGGATCATTTTTTTTTATTTCAGCAGTATTCTTGACACAAATCAATGCAAAGTTTTTTGAACATCATAATCATTGTAACCAAGTAGAGGAAGTTCATACTTCTTAATCGTGCCATGATTTCATGAATTTGATTAGAATGAATCTTATCTCGCTCAACAAACCCTTTTACTAAAAAAAGAGCTGTCAATTTTCATTAATTTTTCAGGCAAGATTTTTTGAAAATTTCCATACAAAAAAACGTAGGAATAAAATGTAAAATTATGGTTGTCCTAATTAATTTGCTGAGCATATATCTAACAAGGCTAAAAATTCGAAAAACGATTTGTGATCATATCCTGATGGTTGATGTATGTTCACCAAGAACTGCTGTTTCCTCATTGGCTTAGTATATAGAAAACTCGCTACTACTATATGGTATACTCTTGTAGTGTGCGGGTGACTACTTTTGAAAAGTTTCTTATTGTAATGCTTTAAATAGCTATTCATGATATGTTAAGAATCCATGTTACTTTCTTCACAGACGACACTTATATGCCAACAACAATACCAGCTGCAGCGCCGACTTTATCCACAACTCCTCAATCACATTCAAATCCAATTGAAGTCAAGAGCAATAACGAAAACGGATCAGCTCAAGCTGCATTTGAACATATCGAATCGATTCGTCGAGGCTTTGGTGTCGATAGTGGTCTCGATTCGAGTGGTCAATCGATTGTCAATAATCTTCAAGGAATGATCGAACGAAGTTTACAAAAATTATCCAACGATCTCTATTCGGAACAGGGCCATTTTGTTTTAGAACTCATTCAAAATGCCGATGACAATCAATATGCGTCTGATCGTTTGCCAACACTTCGTTTTGTTCTATCAGATAAACGAATTTTAGTTTGTAACAATGAAATTGGTTTTCAACCGAATAACGTTGCCGCCATCTGTAATGTGGGTGCAACGACCAAAGGCAAACACAAACAAGGCTATGCTGGACACAAAGGTATACAATTGATAGGCGTGAAAATTGAAATAGTAAGAAGATTTTTAATCTCTAGGTATTGGATTTAAATCAGTATTCATGGTATCCGATCGTCCTGAGATCCATTCGGGTGACTATCATTTCTGTTTTGATACTGTTGATGGTACTCAACAAATTGGATATATTCGTCCGATTTGGTTGGATAAATGGAATGAAGAATTATCGACTGCTAACGAATGGACAACGTGCATTTGTTTGCCGATTCAACGAGGTAGTCGACTTCAAGAAAATTTTGACAATATTCAAGCAAAACTATTACTCTTTCTCAATCGTTTACGACGAATTGAAATTGTGGGTCAACCGATAAGCGCTTCAAACAGTGATCAAAGTCGTATTTTTACTAGATTTGATCATGCTGATGGAAAGATAATTGAGCTACAAGAAAAGACAGTAAATGGAACAATTATCAAAAATTTTTGGCTCGTTGTCAAGAAAGTTCTGCAAGTGCCCCAAGATATCAAGGTAATAAAATACATATCATTTATGTTAGAACTATGCTAAACAATTAAAATTTCAGGAAAAACTACGCGAAGTCAAATGTGACGTTCATTCGACGACAATTGCCATTGCTTATCCACTCAGTGGCCTTCAACAGTCGGTTCAACAACTTCCATCGGCTCAACCTCTCTTCGCTTATTTACCACTCCGTTCGTATGGTTTTCGTTTCATTCTTCAAGCCGATTTTGAAATACCTGTCACACGACAAGAAATTCTTCATGATAACATTTGGAACGAATGGCTCAAATCCGAAATGATTCAACTTCTTCCTTTGGCCTATACACAATTTCAAAATCTACCCGATCTTCTCACATCATCGTTGCCTGAATCAGAAATTGGCAGTCCATTAACAGCTATTCAAGTTTTAATCTATTTTCTTAAGCTCATTCCGACTCGCAATGAACTCGATCCATATTTTAATTCATTCGTTGACAAGAGCATGAAATTACTCATGGGTATTATCAAATTACCCGTATCTCGAGAAGATGAAAACGGTCAAATGCATATCGAATGGGTTCAAACCTCACAATGTGTCCTTGTAAAAGATCCATTCATACGAAAGATTCTTCCTCAAGAGTTATTATTAACCCATTTCAATATGTACTACGTACCTGAACAGTTGGCATCGGAATGTAACGAACGAACTCTCATTAAATTAGGCTGTGCTCCGTTGCAATTTTCTTCCATTATTCGACTTATCAAAGAGTTGTACAAGCAACACGAGCAAGAACATTCTACGAGGACGTCAAGCATCGAACAAAGTGAGTCAATAGTATTGCAGCTGGTGAAAGACAAACTTACTATTATAAAAGAAATTTGAGGTTCACGAAGTTAGATAATCTATAGTGCATACACATTGATTTATAAATAGCTTACAATAGAAACTTGAATATTTCTACGCTGCTCTCAATAATAGAACTGTTTTCTTGATTCTTATTAGTAGAGCATTACAATTTACTTTATGCTCATCAGAATAAAAATTCTGCATTTAACGATATAAAAAATAAGAGATTCAAATGATACACGTTGAAGTTGTGTTAAATATATTGCAAACACAATAAAAGTCTAGAGCACAAGCCAATAAATTTCGGTAGCAAATAGAACTTAAGTATCTGCACGCTTCACTTTTGAAAGGATTGCACAAATAATCTGTATTTTAGTTGCTCAGTGGTTGCTCTGTATCGATTATATCCTTCAACAACAACCAGAAAATGAACAGTCACGTGGTAGTCACAATGAAAGAATCGAGACGACAACAATTGCCGAATTAAAACAACTGAAAATTATTCCATTAAATGGTCAGTCGCGATTAGTATCCATTGATGAATATAATGAACAAGTGATACTCTTTCCATTATCGAAAACGGCCCAATATAAGAAACCGTTCAAGATCGTTCTCGATGATTTACCCAGACTTGACGAACGATTACTTGAATATATTGAAAATAAATGTCCACGACGGTATGAATCAATCGAATGTCTACTTAAAAAACTCGGTAAGTATTACAGATTTCTTGTTACACTTTTTAAAAAAATCATTGATACAGGTATGATCGATAAACCTAAAATTAAGGATATCTATCGACTATACATGAGGCCAACACTTTTGGACTCGACTCGTTGGTCAACGAAAGCTGATTCTGTTCTCATTGCTTATCTTCTATGTATTTATATACATTTTGATCAATTTAAAAATGAACTTGATCAATTGCAAAAGCACATGGTTATCAAAACACGTAGTGGTCAGTTTGTTTGTCTTGATACGCCAGGTATTATTATTCATTTAACATCTACATATGAATGCACAAGATCACTCGAATCATTGGTGTCACCGAAACATGAATTCACATTTATCTCAGATGATTATATTAATAACTATCGCACCGAACTGTTTCGTACGAAAGACGAAATAAATAGTTTTTCTAGATTTCTTGAACAACTCAATATTACCGAGTTTCTTCAAGTTAACATAAGTGATACACGTAAGTATTTGACATATGAGATGATTTCTACTATGAGTGTTATTTATTTAGACTTTATCAATGTTTCTCAACTTCAAAGCACCCAATGGGCTTATTTAATGCCAGAATTGAATGAAATGATTCGTCAACCATTCATAGTAGAAGATTGTTGTTGTAATGAATTTAACAGACTTGTAGCACCATCCAACAATACTGTTGCTGATATCGATCTATATTCAAAATTATTGATCTACTTAGATCGCTATCATGCAGTGTTTTCCAGATACTATATGGCATCGATAATTTCTATTGATCAATTAAAGTCTGGAGGAAGGCGACCGGAAAAAAGTATTCCATCAACATTTTGTCTATCCTTGAGACAACATGCTTGGATACCGATTGAGGGTGGTCAATTAGCTAAACCAGACGATGTATATTGTTTACATCCGAAGAGTGAAACATTATTCTTTCATCGCTATGTACCACATTTGGATCAAGCAAAACTATCATTGAACAATCGAGACTTTATATTGAACACACTTGGACTTAAAGAACATGTACTACCTATGACCATGTTTGAAATATTCATGAAATGGTCGTGTGCTTTTGATCTTGATGTATTACGGACTTTATTGAATGAAACAAATCATTTGGACATGTGAGTAAAACAGTAGTACGAAATTTGTCAAAGTCCATGTCGAAGGCCCCCTAATAGGGAAAAAGAACATTGGTGTTCTATCTTATCGAGTGTTGGAGAGAATAAGCATTAAGAATAGGTATCCTAAAAAGTCTAAAAAACAGACATTGTGGACAGTGCTATATGAAAGCTAACAATATCTGAGCTTCAGTCAATGCTTTCCATAAAAGAAATTAAGGGACGATTGAGTCGTTATTTTGTTAAAGTCCTGCTTAAAAAAAACAAACTGGGTTCTGTAGAAACTAGAAAAACTTCTTAGTTGATAATGTAGCCGGTTCGGAAAAAGATTATTTTACTTCACACCGATGACAATGACAACGAATCTAAAAAGTGATACGTTGTTCATCTAAAGTCGCATATGCGAGTGTCACTTCAAGTAAAGTGAAGAAATTTGTATGACACTGAGGAAGAAATGAGGTATCTCTAAAGTTTTTACTAGTCCTCGTTCGAGATAATATTACTTTCAAAATACACAATCAACATAACATCTAGAATATGTGTTGTTGCGATTTCTATTTTCGAAAACCTATACATGCTGCTGGAATAGTCGTGTTGAAAACAAGTTTAAACCAATATCATTGAATCTTTCCTTTCGATTGTATCGTAATTGACATTGCTTGTCCTTTTAGAGTACCTTGTACTGTACCAGCTACATTTTGTCAATCGTGTAACGATACCATTGATAATATTCGTCGTATCTATCATTTTCTTATCACTGACAACGACACTTTCAAACTTCTAGCGCGTTTTCGCTTTTGGCCACTTGTTTTTGTACTACGAAACAATAGCAGAGGTGGAGGTGACTTCTTATTTCCTCGTCAAGTTTATTGGCATGATTCAACATTATTGTTGTCAAATCTGGATAACATCACTATGCCGAATTCAGATCGTCGTATTTCTATTCAACGATACTATGGCAATGATGTTAAATTACAAAAATTTTTTCTTGAAATACTTCAAATCACATTTGAACCTACTATTGATGATTATCTTCCATTGTTGACACAGATAACAAACATAAATGATATCTGGCGACTTAGTGAAGTAATCATACGATTAGCATTTCAGCAAAATCGACAGATTGAAGTAAAAGGTAATTATCGTACACTTATTGTATGCCTAATCATCAAAAATAAAATACTTCATTCTATATAGAAAGATGTTTCAATTTGCTGTTTATTCCTTGTATGGGCACGAAAAATAAAAGAGTCAAATATATAGATCGACCATTCTATCCACATGATCCTGATATTGCCAATGTATTAGCAAATATATTACCGATTATTCAATTACCCGGTAAATAGAATTGTGAACAGAATAATGTTTTGTAAATGTCTTTTTTTTTCTTAGATTGGACTCTGTCTTCTGAATTCAAGAACAATTTTTGTTTGCTCTTCGAGATTCAAACTCTAGCAGATGTTATCCAGTTACAAGTTCATGTTGATAATGAACAACTATCAGTGGATTTATTCAATTTCTATTTTCATTCGATTGAACTCATTCAATATTTTCTTCTAACGAAATCATTCATAACTGAAGAGCGATCGCAATATTTAGCATCTGTTTTTGCTCGCATGCATTTTGTCTGTGTCGATCAGATTCAACTTTCATATCACTATGAAGCTGATACCTTACGAAAAGAAATATGTGATACTTACGTTGATGAACGAGTCGGACGATTTTACATTTTGAAAAAATTTGAAAAATCCGAAACACGCTACATCGAGACTATGGCCAAATATCTTATTCAAGATCGAATGGCCCTAGCCGAACTGATATCTTTTATGATAGAACTATTACGAATCTATCAGAATGAAGGCGAACAAGGCTTAATAAATCAACGCAATAGTATATCTATTCAAGAACATAATTATAGATGGATACTTCCGAATGTGTATTTGACTCTGTTATTACCACCACCAAAAGAAGAAATTCCTTTGAATGACGAACCGATTGACATATCGACTGAGATGATTGAAGAACTAATGAATGAATCTTTGCCTGAACGAAAGCTTCGATCCAGAATAACAACAGAAAAAGATGAGGAGAGGAATCCGACTTGTTTTCCTGTTAAAGCTAACACTATTGAGTCGACCGATTTTTCAAATACAAAATCTCATCCAACAGAGCAAAGACAATCAACAGATTCATCAAAATTTTCAAATTCTAATCACTCATCTTCGTCCGGTTCGACCTCACAAGTATCAAGAAAATCAGAGAGCAGCCGTACGATAAAAGGTGAGTCAATTTCGAAAGAAATTTATAACTTTATCATTCGCCCTTCTTTCCAAATAGATAACAAGACTGTCGAGTCAACCGAAGAATCGACTCATACTGTTGAATTCCATACTGCTACTATTGCTTGTTCAAATTCTACTGTGGTGGAAGTAGCCACATTTCAACATATTCAAATCTCAACTCTAACTGGTTCAAATCTCTATCCATTGTCACCATCTTCAATTACAATTAATCCGACTAGTAACATGGTCGATAATACTATTGGTCGTCAAGGTGAAGAACTCGTTTTTCGTTTTCTACAATGGAAACATCCAAATAAACATGTCGAATGGATGAATGCTAAACAAGAATCAGGTCTTCCATATGATATTCAAATTAGAACAAATAATGAGATTGAAATGATTGAAGTGAAAACGACACGGATCCATGATCAACATACGTTTCAAATATCGATCAGTGAAATTGAATGTCTACTTAAAAATCCAATGCATTATCATATTTATCGAGTGTACTATTCCGACGACCCTGACTCGACGAAAATTACAATACTCAGCCAAGTGAAATATCATTTGGAAGAGAAACAGCTTGCACTTTGTATGACCATGATGCAACGAGCCGATGAACAGTGAAAATAAGCTGAAATGTCTTTTTTCTTCAGTTTTAAAATTTTCATAAATAATTCAGATAAAATAAACATTCTACGGTTTCGATATATATGCAGAGTTGGTTTCAAAGGGTGTTGGTGTGAGTGGGTATGGATATGGGGTGTGGAGTGTTGGTGTGGATGTGGATGGGTGTGGGTGTGGATACGAATAGAAGACTCACACTCACACTCAAACCCCACAAGAGTCATCAATTTGGACTGAACTAAGAACGATTTCAGTTGAAGACAAAGCGAGTTTTTAAGGAGATTGTATCATAACTTGTTATGATAACTTGATATTTGTTCCGACTGTAGTGTGGGCGAATTCAACTGTGTTCGTCAAGAGAAGACGCTCATTAACATCTACATTTCGAAGTCGTCTTTTTGAGAACAATCATTTTTTGTATTCATGATTTTTGTCTATGAATGCTTTTGCACCCGAATCAGTAATCTCCATTCAATGTTTGATTCCATTTTACTATCATAATTATATGGTCTGTTCAAACTTAAAAAAGGCTGATAGTATTCATAGTAACAATTATGTCTGATGAACTTCATAAATTAAAGTTAATTAAGAATAAAAAAAGCACTACTATATTTTAGCGAACTCCATAAATTTCAACATGTTTAAACATATAACTGAAATTTTAGTTTGTTTTAAAATTGTTATCAGTAAAGTTTTTTGAAATTTGAAAACCGAAAATTCAAGACCTAAGATTATTTAAAATTTGAATGAATTAAATTTAAAAACGACTAACATTGAATTTAACAGATTTTTTATTTTGATTTTATGTTCGCGAATAAGAGGACACGCGCACACCAACACCCTCACACTCATTTTCTCATTAGTTGTAGTCTCTGGTATAAATGTGATTCTTGATTAAATTGCATCAATCAGAGATAAGTATGTCGAAAAAGAAAAAAGATGAAAAATTAGCTGTAACCAATGTATCCAGTAACAACGCCAATAATGATAGCTGAAATGACCAACAAAGCGAAAGTAGAGGTTGTTGCTGTAGCTGTATTGCAGAAGTCTTTGTCCGAACAGCAGCATATCTTCGACTTTATATTGAACCCTGGAACACTATAGTCGCGACATTCATTCAAGCCAGGGCAGAATAGATTAGGATCCTCGTCTTGCAGTCTATTGCCATCTCTGGCTACACCATTGAGATCGCCAGCTTGAGCTGAGATTTTCTAAATAAATTAATACGAACTATTATGACGAGAAACGCACTTTTGAACTTCTAAAAGGGCCTACCCAACAATAATTGTTAGCTGCTGTCACTTTAACAACTCCCCTCCCGTTCCTGTTAAATGGATCGCCGCATTGGTCTCCGAACTTGTCTCGACATTTATAACATTGTAGGGTTGATGTGAGTGGGAGAAGTGCTATTAAGATAGATATCAATATTCTTGCCTTGAAGCTTTTTAGTACTTTTACTTACCGCTAGCAAGAACCATCAACAGCGTGCATTCTCTGAAATTCATTTTCACACAATTGCGGTCCTGCGTGTTTATCTTTTATTTGTTTATTTATCTTAAAGAAATGAAGAGTTTCGTTCTGATGGTGCTGTTTTATAATAATTGGATCACTTTCTCGTCTCAGACCGCCAATGTGGTAAAACTATCTACGGTCAACAAAAGGTTAGTGACATTGGTGGTGTTCGATAAGCCGTATTTATTGAAATCAACTTATTCTTGCTGAGAAAACAATTCGTTCAGTAGCAAACATTTTGGTTTAAGAGTAAAGGACAAAGACACTGTACTGTTATTCTCACAAAATCATTTTCTTTTTCACCATTGGGATACTCGGTATTAATTTGAGCTTACTGTATTATTGTGTTTCTACATAAATTTCAATCATCAGTTTCTTGAGCGATGTCAAAACCAAACTAAATAGATTTTTTTTATTTAAGAAACTGGTTATGCATCATTTCGATGGAGTCTAATGTCTCTGTATAATAACTGATGTCGTTGATATCGTCTATTTTTAGCGGTTAATCGCGATTAATTACCGACTTTTTAGATATTTACAATCAGGACCACCATTATATTCCTAACATTCATCGATGGATTCCATTATTTTCCTTGATTCGCGTGCTTTCTCTCTCTGTCCTTTTCTTTTGTGGAACTCACATACATTTTCGAAGAAAATAGCGAATGTAAATTTTAAGGTCCAGTCTTCGCCGTTCTTTCCTCCCGTCCTCCCTATTCCCATTACAGACCATAGCAACTCCGCCTAAAAAATAGAAAAATTTCTGACCAAAGTGTAGAAATAAAAAAAAAAACATTTGTTGTCGATCGATTATCATCAGAAAAAAAATTTCATCTTTTTGGAAAATTTAAAAATTATACAGTTTGTCATTACTATAATGAAACTGAAGAAGGTAAGTGAGTTTCACATCTCAGTTCCAAAGGGGCTGCACTAACAAGCTTTTTGTCTTCGCACTGAGTTTTTCTCCATGCATATATATCGCATGACTGATCACAGTCCACGTGAAAAATATGCAGCATTTAAGTGACATCTGAAATGCTTGGTATATGCCTGATTAGAGTAGTTGTAAGTTTTTGATAGAACCAGGATGAAGGATGTGTTTCTCTACATATCTGAACGAGACTTTCTTTGGCGAGCCTTTTTGCAAACTGGTTCGATCAAATTTTGGTATGAAATTCTCGGGATATGAGTATGGATGTCTATCTTCTTCTCACTTACATTCATCGCACAACTACACTCCAAATCGTATGAAATATGGTACACGATATTGAAAAACAGGTCAGTTATGCAGAGCAGTGTAAAGGGAGTTCACGAAGATATCGAGTCTATCTAGAAGAAATACGAAGAAAGGAAGAGCACAATTTGATTGTAAACACCATTCACTTCACGATCAATGCTAAATCATCCCACAATTCCGTGCTGATCTAAAAGAAGATGTTACTAAAGCCTTGGAATCGGAAAACTACATCGGAAAGAATATACTAAACAAAAACCTGTTTTTAGTATGAAATGTTAAGAATTTCCACCATTGGCAGCATCAAAAAAATCTCGATAAGCAGTATGGAATTCTGTACGAACAGAACATATACCAATGATGTACTAGGTTCAACAAAAGCACTTCTTATAAATAAAAATCTGGTCACTATGCGTGACAGGAATAGAAGAAAAACTCGAGAAGATAGACTCCCTATTCAATCAAACAGCCTTAGACGTATAGTTACATCAAACTGCAGTAGTGAAATTCATCGAATGTGTACGATTATTTAATCAACATATTATTGAGTCGATGACGAATCAAGTAAACTCGGCATTGTTGAATTCAGCATCATGTCTAAAATCTGTTGTTGATAAACTGTGTGAGCTAAAAATTAATTTTTGTAACGACTATGAAATAAGACGTAATTGTGTAGCACAATTATCCATTCAAAATAATGCACCCACAACGCCGAAAGAAATGGACACATTGTAATACATTGAACGTGAACAATCATAAGTTGTTTTAATATAGCAAGCGATACAACAGTTAGGACAATGGCCTTGTCCAGCAGATGATCAAAAGTTAGCGATTGAGCCCCTGAAAGAATGGTAGACCGGTAGATCCTTGAACTATCTGTGGCTTTCATCATTAGAAAGCGTCTGACATTCTGCATCTGTCTACATATTAGTTAACAAAACTTGTTCATATTTTTGATGAACAGTCAATGAAATTCACAGAACAAGTTAAAGTGATCTGAAAAATGTATGGAATTTCAGTTATGAGATGTGCATGAGGTTCTTCTACTCAAGAACTACACAATGCTACATACACTCAAAATTTTTATTTTTATCGTTCAAAAGATATACATCCAACAATGATTGTCAAAAACGCTGGAAACAATCGTTTGTGACTACTTATTTAATTTTTTTTTCAATTCTCTGTTTATTAATTAACAGTTAGATTTTTGATCATTCTCTATGGAATGGAACTGCTTATATTTAAAGAAAATCGTTCTTTGTCACTAATCATATTACATCACATATCGAGTATCTTTCTTGCCAACTATACTGACACACTATAGTTCTATATGTTGAATATCTCTTCAGAACGATCGAAAATCTATGTTAATTGATAAGCATAGAATTTAAAAAAGAATTGAATAAATAGTCACAAATGGCTGTTTTCAGCGTTTTTGATAATCATTTTTGAATGTATATTTTTTGAATGATACAAATTAAAAAATTTCGGATTTACGTAGAGTTGTAGATCTTGAGTAGAAGAATCTTATGCATCCCTTGTAATTCAAATTCAATACACTCTTCAAACCATTTTAAATTCTGTGAATTTCACTGGCTGTTTATCAAAATGATGAGCAAGTTTTGTTAACTAGTCTATAGAAAGATGCAGCATGTCAGTCTCTTTCTAATGGTAAAAATCGCAGTTGGATAGCTCTTTTTGTTGAAGAGATATTTGCAAGACAACCGCTCTTCTTTTATTTTGAAATGGGGATTAATTCAATGCATCGGAACGCATTCAAGTCGCCTTTTTGCAGATGATCTTATTTTTATTATAAGACTGTCGTATCTCAATAAAACTAGCACTGATGATCGAATACTTAGAAGAAGGTAAGCGACCGTGCGATTGAATATTTGCTCACTCAACAAAATTGAAACAACCTAAGCGAAGAAAAAATGAATTAGTAAATGAATTTTAATATCTATGATTTACATGGAGATACAAATTATTTTTCAAACCAACAGTTGATAGATATGTAAGAAATATTTAAAAATTCATAGGAAAATTTAAACAATTAAGAGCAAAATGCTGTATCTCCACCAAGATGCTTAGACAATTTTTTTTACATACATATTCTTCCACTTCTCATGGTCATTTCTCTTCTTTTTCATGCTTTCGAAGTCATAAAAACAACTATTCAAGGAGAAATTCCAAGTTTGTCTTCAATTGGTGCATCGCTGCCCCTTTATCTCAGCTAATAACTCATATACTATGACTCTTTAGTCCTCATTAGAGGCGTAGGTTACAAAATACCTTGCAAAAAGATTAAAATCCATACAAACAACGAATTTTACCTGTTTACTATTCCATAATGATATTTTTCTTTCGGATTATTTTCATAAAAGAAGAAACAATCACCTCGGTCACTTTTTTCTTATCAATATCATCTTAGGTACTTGATAGAAAAACATGGATCATTTCTCTGAAAATGGATATCATTTATTGAAATAAAGAAGTTTTATACATGAAAGAACATGCAAAATCGTTCTCTCTTTCTTTCTTTCCTTTTTTCTGTCCTTGAAACGCTTTCGAGCAACCTCCTTCAATTCTTTTTCTCTTTTCACCTTCGTTTACTTCTTTCTTCTCAAACTCTGAAATATTTTTATCACTTTTGTTTTGCTTTTTTCGTCGTGGTATTTACTCTTCTATACCCACACGAGTAGATTCAATACTTTGTATAATGATATTTATAGAGATTGTAAAACTTATCGCTTTTGTGTTGTGCTTAATGCTTAAATATCATAGTTTTTAATTATTTTATCATGTAAGCACTTGCAAGTGCTACATTTATCAGTATAAAAAAACAACCTTGTCAGTGCCGTTCCTTTCGAGGTCAAAGTATGAAACTCACAAAATCTAACTGTTATAATTTTATGATATTTTGTCGGAGCTTTTACCATAGGTTATTTTTAAAAAGTATCAAATAGATGAATAAATCAATATTATAACAGTTTTTTATAGTCGATACACGTTCTTTGAAGTTTTATCATTTCGAAACTGTTTGTATGTTTAACTACTTATATAATAATTGATTTGATTCACTTAAACTCGTTATACTGGAAAAACCTATTTATATTATTAAATACATTTTCAGTCCGTATCTCCTTTCCTCCTAATAATAATATGTCAACGATATATGCATACAGAACGGCAAATATAATTTAGCTCTTTGTTTCGTCAATTCAGCTACTATATCAGCTTGCTATACACGTTGGTTTTATCGCTCAGTAAGCGACTCCACACATTAGCTTTCCTCTTGACGAATTCGGACATATACTATTGGGTTTCGCCTGAAACTAGGATGCAATCAGTTCAGATTTTTCTACGTTCGTTCTATTACGACTCTATTAGATCAAAACGGCTACCATCATAATAATCAATCTCTTGAATAAGGTCGCCTGGATGAATGACAAATAAAAAACCACAATATTTAGACTAAAGTGTGCGAATCTGCTAAGTTTCAGAATGATTTAATCCGTACCATTAGTTACGAGCCATTTCTTTTTACAATAGAAACCTATGCAATGACCTTTGGCTTCCTTCTACGGTTACTAGGGTGGAGGAAATCAGTCAGTAGGCTCGGTTACGGTGGGCTTATGGGAAGAGCCGCCAAAACTTCAATTTAAACTTGCACTCACTATTGTCTTCGAAGATATATGACTTCTACAAAAACGTAATGATTGTAGAATCAAAATGAGTTCCATTAAATGCCGCTTATATACTTCGATTTGCACTGGAGAAAACGTCGGAATTTCTAGAACTAGGTTTACTTCATAACTGATTTCAGACTAATGCGACGTACATATTGGGATATTATCAAAATATTAACACAAGTATCTAAAGCACATGCAATAAATTTTCTTGCTCAGGATGAAATTTTCCGATTCACACAACCACAATTTTCTAATTTGTAGCTACTCAAGCCATATCAGGCAAAACTTGCAAGCAGGTTGCGGATGCGGATTGAGTTGCAAGACTCTACCCTTCATTCGTGTACTACTCATTCAATTTTCGAATATTGTTTTTTTCATTCTTTGGGAAAATTCAGACACAAGAGGAAAAGCGGATTCCTTATATCCAGGATACATTGAAAATACGAAGAAAAGCCTGGGAATACACTTAAAATATGAAGGATACCGAGGATAAAATTTGATGCAGTGGAGAAAACATAAAATGTATGCACTATATTCTATGAGACAGTTGACGAGCTAGTCCTGATTAAGAGCTCTGATTAATCACAAAGAGTTTGATATGTTTTTGTAATATATTTCGACACTATGCACACCATTTTATGCAGTATGATAGATCTGAACTCAAAATAATAGCAATATTAACTACTTAGTGTCTAATCAATCTACCAGTTCAAGATTCTCTCATTGTGTACAAAACAAAGGGTTGAGTCAAATCGTATAGAGCGAAAACAATAAACGTCCGTTTGTCTTCAGTATATTCCGCACTATCACTTTATACGGAGGAGAGAAAAAGCAAATCCTGAGAACCTATTTATCCAATTCGTAACCTACGTCTTTCAATAATATCCCCTGTATCCTCACCATACCATAGACAGTGTTCTCTTCTATCCGGGATACAGTGACGATATGAAGGCATAGGGGATACTGGGATTTCATGATCCGCTTTTCTCTCCTTTTTTCAAACGCGTCAAAGGTCATGAAAAACTGCTAAAATACTTAAGAACTTCTTGTTTATTACCTTACCCAATACGCAGAATACGGACTTCAACTATACTGATAACAAGCGTACACTCTCTTTCCATTGCTTTGTATTCAACTGAATACTGCTGTATTATAAGGCTTCCATTTGCGATTATCTCTATTCGTGGGAGTTAACAGAGGAGTATGAATCAGATGCAAATAAATATATATTAAAACAAAACGTATATACGATCTGCATATAAAGTGGCAGTAAATATTTGTCTACTTGTCCGTGAAAGATTGTATTTTTCTGATAAAAGATGCGTACGAACATTAACAAAAAACCGCTAGCACAGTCTCTGCCGAATTAAAATGTGAAACACAATCAAACTGCGTTAGCTAATCGATAACAAATAGTTTAAATCTGCTTATTTTAGAACACATTTTCACAGGGTGTGGGTGTGAGTGTACGTGTGGACTATGAATATGAATGTAAGATTGTGGTATGTGCGTAGCATTGATTCATACCTACACCTACATTTTAAATTTATTTTCTTCAAAGTAGTTATGAAAGAAAAAGTCGAATATTTGCTAAAGAAACAAATAATATGTTTAAAAAAATCGTAGAATTTGCCCATAACGATATAATGTTGATCTTTCTCATGAAAGTCTTTTGGATATGATCAAGAAAATACAATATTTGCGTCAAATGGCAAATATTAAATGTATTTATTGAAAATAAGTCTATCAATATTTCTTCAACTGTAGATGCAGAAAAACCATTTTTTAAGTTTTAAAAAAGTCTCAATCATTTTTCGAATAGCTAATCGACTGATTTTCATAAATACTTTCGAGAAAATGAATTGAAAATGCATAAATAAATTGCATCTTAAATTATTGGAAGATATTCTTCGCAACGATTTATTTCCTAAAGAAATTTTGTATCACTCTTGTTGCTATTTAACATTGGTTAGATTAAGAAGAAAAAAAGAATGAAATTATGTTACTATTTAAAAAACTAGATGTCAATAGATATGAAACATGTCAATGTATCTGAATACAATAAATAAAGAGATATATACAAACTAATAAAATGTATCGATTATTTCAAATTTGTTTAATGAATTTTTATCAATAAATAAATTTTACCTAATTAAATAAGTAATAAGTAAACAAATTGATTTAATAAGTCAATCAATATTATTTATTATGTAATCAAATGACAAAAGTTAATGTATAGATCTATTGGTCATTTTTCTTCTTCGATGGGTTTGAAAATCTAATAGATTATTTTTTAATAAAATTCAAAAACAGTTCATTTTCTTAATTAGATCATCTACGATTAGTTAAGTTATAAATCGTCGAATAATGTTTAATTGAATACAAAAATATTTAACAAACAAAAATAAGACCGACAAGATGGTCTCATGACTTTGAATATTTCCTAATAATAATTTTTTTTAGTGAAAATTCTTCCCAAAGATAAAACAAACAAACTGAAAATGAAAATTATATTTTAAATCGAATAAAAATTCATCATCATCATCATCACAGGAACCTAATTGACAAAAAACTATATTCTAGAGTAGACTTTTTTTTAAAGCATCAATAAAATAAAGGTGATCAATGACCAAGAATATCTATGGCAATCTATACGTATTTTATCATATATTATCATTAATGGAGTGTAGTCATCACATGTCCAAATATTGAATAAACGTATAAGCATAAGTAAAAAGGAGTATGAAAAAAAAGGTAACAGTATTGATATGATAAGAAAATATTTGTAAAATAATCTTGGACAGAATAATTGAAGAAAAATAAAATCTTTAAATATTATTTTTGTTTCTAGAATAAACAAAAATCTGTTTAATCTCGAATTTAATAGCATGAAAAAAATAGAAAAATCTATTTCTAGATATCATTTAATGTTCCTGTATTTTCCATTATTTTATAATCAACTTCACTTTTTTATTTATTTCTATTTGATCGAAAAACAAGTTATATACTTTTTTAAATAGGCAAACATACTTAAATGGAAGATCTTTTAATAGAAATTATACTTAAATATTTCCCGAAGATGTTGACGAAGCACCTGATTTATATGTTTAATTGACATTGAATATTACAAATAAATAAATCTTACGTTTTATTTGTTTAATTCCAATAATTATATTTTCACATATGATCTAATAAGAATAAAGAAAAAGAAACTCCTATTTATTAAAACATCAGATGACGTGCATACATGTTCTCCTCGTCGAAGAACTTTTTTATTCAATTGATTAAGAAATATTTTTGTAAAATAATTTCCATTGAATGATTCTTTATTTAAATATGTATGTTCATGAATTCCAAACAAACGATGATAACTAATCTCAATAAGATCTACAATAACAGATCACTTTTTTTTACTCTTTTTTTTTTATCAAACTTTTAAAATAAACAAGCAAATGAATAATTTAAAGAAAAAATAAATGATCGATATGATGTCATTAATATATCTTATCTACATATTTTCATGCATATAGAAAATAGAACGAAATCATTTATCATCATTCTCTCTTTCGTTCTTTTTTTTTCATAAGAAACATTTTTCGAGGAACTAATAACTGCTTAACATACTATAATTTAGGTTTGAAATTTTCAAAAATAGAATTCATTCATCTTAATATTTTTTTCTAATACTATTTTTTTTTTATTTTTTATCTGAGAAAAACAAAAAGAAACACCAGACAAATTTGAATTTATTCTATTTGAATGAGAGTAGCCTTGCTTTTTTTTAAAATAAGGCTGGTTACAAGAAAAGAATGTTTGGTATTTTTCATGAATAATCGATCGAAAAAAGTTAAAAATAATTTTTTAGCATTCGAAGTTAAATGTCTTATGTGTTAATTATGTATCAATGGTCGATTATATCATTATTGTTCATATTAATTCAATTGAATAAAGTTAAGACGATGGATAATTTTTGTAATTATATTGTTAATAAATCTGATAATAGTATTGATATATGTATTAGTTATCAATGTAATAAGTATGTTGATCCATATTCAATTATGGTTACACCAAATAATTGTAAAACAAATATACTTTATTTATCATTTTCATCATATAAAAACTACCACTTATTTCTTGATCGAATTCAATGGAAATTAGGTGATTTATTTTCATCAAAATCAAGTATAGGAAATCGTGTATTGAGAATATTTATTAATTATATTGATAATGATGATAAACCAGTTCATCATAATGAATTAATTCGTTTAGGAAATCATATTGATTTATATGAATTATTTATTAAAAATCTTCCTAATAATTATCATCTTTATCAATCAATACATTATGATAGAAATTATCCTCAATGGCATATCATCAAAGTTGAATTGTAAGCTAAAACATTTATTTATTTTCCAACTTCTCAACAATTAATCGTCGATTACGAACATTCAAATAAACAGAGTCATCAGATTCGTGTTCGAATTTGAACAGAGAGAATACTATCAATTTCTCATTTCCATGACATGATGTGTTCATTAAGTATTCATCAAACAAGCATCACATATAGAAAATTTAACAACTCGAAATTATTTGTACGGACATGTCAGACTATAGAGTCTGATAAAGTCACTTTTCACAAAGTTCTTACTTTTTCGTTGAAGACTAACAATAGCAAGTCAAACAGCATAGCATATAAAACTTTGAAAGAATTACTATTTTTATCGATTTATGGGCGACACTTGACTTATTATCGTTAATCTTGAAGGCAAACATGAGGATTTTTAAAACAGAACTTAATCAGCCTCTACAACTTGACATGCTGTCTCAAAAACAAAACTAAAATAAAATTTCGACTCCGTAGGTTCAAAGAAAACTTATTATCACAGCTTCTCGGCTATAGTTCGAATATACTCTGAAAATAAAATGCTACTTGAATGTTCGAGAGGCACGATCGATTATTGGAGAAACTTGAGGAATCTTGAAAATGAATAAATTCTTATAAAATGTTTTTAGTATTTGTAATTCGTTAATGATATTCAATGGAAATGCATGTTCAAGTAAAATAGTAGCTGCATCATTATTTTCAAGTCAACAGAGATTAATTACCAAAAAGGAAACTTCTCTATTGAATAATTCTTCTGAATATTCTTCATTCATAATTCATTCTAATGATCAATCATTTAAACAAAATAAAAGATCAATTTATATTATAATTATAGTAAGTTTTATTTTGTTTTCATTTATTTTTAATAAAATAGTCTTTATTAATTAAATAACTAAAGATTTTAGTACCTTTGTTTATTATATTAATTGTACTTATCATATCGATATTGGTTTATACAAATATCTATAGTAAATGTTGTTCAAATATTGATTTAACAACAAGAACAAGACGAAGAACTTCATCGACTTCAACTTCATCAAACGATCTTGAAATAAAAAACGGGTAATTATCGCAATAACATATTAAGGATATTTCACCAAATAAACAATATATTATAGATAAATCTTTTCAATATATAAAAAAATTTGAGAGAATATCTTTCGTGATATATGGATATCTTCAAGAGTTGATGCATCACAGAATAATTTTTTTCTGGTAAAAAAAAGTGAGGATCTGAATCAGATTGTAATTCGTGTCCTTGTCATCTCAAATTTCATTGCCTCCATGACGTTCATTTAAATAATGTTAATAGTTGTTAATTAAATGTTCTGATAAATATTGATGAATATGAGACAAATACTCAGTAAAACAATGATAAATCTTAGTTGAAGGTTAGATTTGAATTGTTACCGAATCCTTCTTTCATAATGGAATATTGTCTATCGAATACAGTATCAAAGAGATAAAATGGAACTGAAAACTCTGAGCATTATTCTAGTTCAATAAAAATTGGTTTTTTGAAAAGTTGGTTTTAAATTTTTAATAAATCGAAATAAATTCAAAATTATTTCTAAAAATAAGTAGTAATAGTGCATTATTTTTTGTTGAATTGTGCTACAAGTCTTGAGATAATATAGTTATTTGTTAGTTCAATAATTGCAGAGAACGTTGTGAACATGGATCAAATGGTAAAACATATAAAATCAGTCAATTGCCATCACCACACACAGAGTCAATTTTTCAAAGAAGCACAGCGACATTTATGAGACAATAACTCTCGATAACAATTCTTTATTTCGAGAACAATATTTTACACCACTATCATCTTCATATCGTTTTTAATTTAATCTGTAATAATCAACATTATTTTTTTTTCGAAATAAAATCTTTTAAAATTAGAAATGTTGAATAATAGTTCTTAAATTCTCATTCAACTCTATCATATTGAGTATAATTAAATATTAGTCTTAATGTATGTTGCAATAAGATGATAAATTTAATTGTTCAAGTTTAAATGATTCATCATCAATAAATATTGGTTGAAATTCAATTTGAAGAAGACGTTCAAGATTTGAACTATTTTTTGAAAAAAAATGAAGCAAGAAGAGTTTTTGATGAAGTTGATTGAAGAAAATTTTTATATGTTAAATAAGATGAAAATTTTAATGATAAATAATTAGTTTGACATTGCTGACTAAATACTTATAGGAACTTTCATTCGAATAAAATGCATTAAGATTAATATAAATAACACTAAAACAATAGATAATATTTTTTTAAATAGTTTATTCCGATATGATATCAATTTCTTTTCTTTTGATAATAAATAACAATATGGATTGTGCATTATAGGGTATGGGTGTGACTTGGATAACATATAAAGACACCCACACTCACACACCTACCCACACCCACACCCACACCCACCCACACCCACACCCACACACCACCACCCACACCCATACCCACACCCACACA
>CAJNOP010000378.1:107287-125450 GCA_905250075.1 Rotaria sp. Silwood1
CAGGGAATAGCGATTGATTGGTGTAATTTTTTGCCATTTTCGATATCACTTTAGTTCCTCTTTGGACGACAGGAAATACGAAAAATGGTCACTATGTTTCGTCTTTTCATATGTACTTCTTTTCTTCCAGTGATGTATGTCAATAATCGAACTCTATGGTGAAATCAGAGTGAAAGCGTTGTTTTTTCCTAATTGAGTATTCAGTCTGCGTTATTAGGATTGCAATATCCATTTGGAGATTTTTACACTGATTATGAAATGTCTGAAAGAGCTGTATCTTTTGGACAACTTTAAATAATTATAACTGCAAAAAAATGTAAAACTCTTCCCAAAAACTGTAGAATGCACTGCGTTTTATTTAAAACCTGATTGAGGGTTGCCGTGCAAAGGTGAAAGCTTCGGAGTGACATTTCCAAAAAAGCCCACACTTTACACTATATACTCTGAAAGTTTCAGTTTGTTAGCGAGTAGTTTAATGAAAATACAGCAGTTTATAAATTCAAAAAAAGCGAAAAAAGTTAAAAGGTTACAAGCCATTTTCGGCAGTTTTTGAAAAAATTAAATTCAAACGCCTTAACTTGATTAATATTTTTTTCAAACTATGCGTTTTAAAGCAGAGACTTTGCTCTATCTAACTGCGCAGGAATTACATTTCTAACACCTACTGTTGAAATGCTACAGGCCTCGACATTTGTACGGATAGTTTTGCATCGTAGGTTACTTTTATAGTTGTTATGGATTTTTCTATCCATTAGTCGATAAGATTTTATTGTTCCATTTCTAAGAATGACATATGAATTCGAAAAGAAACAAGCAAATAGGAGAATAACGGTATGGTGTATCTTGATTAGAAACTATATGTTATAATTGCCACTAATGGTAGTTCCAATGATGACCACACGTGCAGTTTCGAATGGCTTCCGTTTTGTAACAGCTGTCATTGTGATTGTGAGCGATTTCACAGCGCAGCTTTCGAATGGTACTGACAGGATTGGGAAAGAATTGTTGGCAACCACACATTCGACACGGCATTTTGACGGCGATGAAAACCTACGACAAATATTGACGGAGATATAGCTTACAGTGTTTGTCTACTTACCTCTCTGTGGTCGGAAAGATGACTGTGAATAACGAAATGAAGACTATAGCAGTATTCGATTCGATATTTTATAGCCTCAGAATTTCCAACTTGCCTCTGCAAGAAAAACATCTTTCGTGAAGTAAACCTGCACTTCATGATTCATCTTTTCTTCCTCACTTTAAAGAAAATGATTCCCACAGATTTGCTCGTATGACTCTAGTGTTTATTACCAACATCACGTCGGCGTAGAGTCACTTCAATAGAATGACTGAGTGAGAACTGTCACAATATTTGCATTTTCTATGAATTGTGCATCAGTTTTAGTTTTATCTTCTTCTAATGAAAGTTTTCTGCCACATAGAACCGTCTTGAATTTTTCCAACCACTTGCTTTGACTGTTGCACAAGTTTCGTAAAACATCTCAAGATAGCGGGTTGGCGTCATGCAAACAAACGAACGGCATATTCTTTTTTCGAAGAAATACTGAAGAATGAAAAAAATGGGTTACTCATACTAGAGTGTTAAAAGAAACACTGGTGGGCGTTGCTATCTAGCCACGTCGCGCCATACTCTCCTTGTAGTTATGATTCTACATATATCTAATGAGAACTTCTAGCAAAAGTCGAAACATATCGTATGACTGCTTAAATCGTTCCCATCTGTAAACTTACCCTTTAAGATGTTGGTTTTTTTCAACATATCATAATGTGTCATGTATCTTTGTTTTGCAATATATTCCCGCATGTCCTTCGAGATATATATAAATTCTTGTTTTTCTTCTTTGTTCGTTTTTTCCTATTGCATATTACCTGTTTGGTGATAAAGCGGATTCACATTCCTTTACAAGGCAATATTTTAAATTTTCTTAATCTGTCACTTTTGTTCTTCACTTTCTCTTTATCATTTTCTTTTCTTTCTTTACTTTCTGAAGGTCGTTCGAAGCCAGAGCCCGCAAGCGCCAAATACTATAATGGCTGGTAAACTTTTGGGTGTTTTCACTCAATCTCATAACAATCTACATATCGAAATCACGGCAAACAACGCAATATATCTAGGTAAAACCTATCCACTCGTATGGATAGAAGATCATGCTTTCTACTACCTATGTGATAACTACTATTGGTATTACATACGAAATGGAAACACGTACGAAGTTCTGAGATATGACGTTGGTTATCACAAATTACTTCCAATCCAATAGTCTGAATTATCGCAACTGTTTTTGTTGTCATAATCAAGAGTGCAAGGAACAGAATATCACGGAATAAATCAAAAAAGAGCAGATGAACTTGTGATTGCTTGTTTGATAAATAAACTCTTGCCATCTCAATATTATGCCTTACTTTTCTAACACAAATACTACTGTGTTATCTTGAATAGACAAAGTATCAAGGGGGGAAACAGCAGAGACTTCAGCCGTGAAGTTCCGTGAAGTCTTATGAATTCTCATAAAGTCTCTTGAAGTCCCTGAAGTCTCATAAAGTCCCTTGAAGTCTTTGAAGTCTCATGAAGTTTCATGAAGTCTCAAGAAGTCTCATGAAGTCTCATGAAGTCTCTTGAAGTCTCTTGAAGTCTAATGAAGTCTCTTGAAGGGGGTGGATGTGGGTGGCTGCAGGCCCCTCGATGTGCCCGGAGATGCCGAGGGCTAGTCCTCGGCACTGTTTTAGCGTGTCTGCGAAAATTTTGCTATTTGTCTGTGAAATTTTTAGTAGCGCTTAGAGTTCGGATTGAAAGGGACTGGCTGTCGCAAAGGTATTCCAGTGCGTCTAGAAAATCTAGATGAAGACAGCTTCTTTTTGGGCTTCACTTCTGACTTTTGGGAAAATTGGGAGGCATTTATGAGTACTGTCTGCGAAAAATTATTAGCCACCGCCATTCTTAAAAACAATCGACAGCCCTGGGTGGGTGTGGGGTGCCGGTGTTTCTCTGCTCCTAACACGCCCCATACCCACAACCTACACCCACACTCACACCCGAGCCCACCCCACGCACCTACACCCACCCACACCCCTCACTCACACCCACCCACACCCCTCACTCACACCCACCCACACCCCTCACTCACACCCACCCGAAACCCCTCACTCACACCTACACCCTGTCGGTAATGGGGGGGGGGGCGTATGTCCGTAATGTTCTGTTTCTCCGTTGCTAAGTGTCTGTAATGGGGTGAGAGGAGGGGGGAGCCGCCAAACCTCGAACTGAAAACTGCACTCACTATTTTCGAAGAAAATATACGTGAGTTCCACAAAACAGACTTTTGGGAGCAATCAATTTTCAATATCATTCCTGTTCGTGGTTCTCGGAAGACACTAGTTACTTTGTTATGAATAAGGGTGTCAATTTATATTTACTTTTCATTTAATTTACGCGTAAATTAAATGATAAATAATTTATATTTATTATAAAGTAAACGGTAAATGAGACCCCTACTATTTGATAAGTTTTGTTTTTTTGCATGTTATAGAGGTTTCATGTAATTTCTATAAGGTTTCTTTTGATACGCATGGAATCTGCCTCTTGAAGTCCTGTGAAGTCTTGTGAAGTCTGGTGAAGTCTTGTGAAGTTTTTTGAAGTCTTGTGAAGTCTGGTGAAGTCTTGTGAAGTCTTGTGAAGTTTTTTGAAGTCTTGCGAAGTTTTATGAAGTCTTATGAAGTTTTGTGAAGTCTGATGAAGTCTTATAAAGTCTCAGGAAGTCCTACAAAGTCTCTGAAGTCTCATGAAGTCCGTGAAGTCTCACGAAGTCTGTGAAGTCTAACGAAGTCTTTGGAAGTCTTTTGAAGTCTCATGATGTCCCATGAAGCCATACGAAGTCTTATGAAGTCTTCCGAAGTCATTTGAAGTCCTATGAAGTGTTCAGAAGTCTTTAGAACTCTTTTGAAGTCTTGTGAAAATATGAAGTCACTGCGGCTGAAGTCTGTTGAAGTCTTTTGAAGTCTTGAAGTCCGCTGTTTCCCCCTTGCAAAGTATTCTATGAAACGTACCACTCACGAAGAAACATTCGTAGGCATCCGCTTACTTTTGAAATGAAACTTGTCTAATTCGACTGAAACGAAACCAGCCAGCGGGCCACACTCTTCTAGTTCATCCATCTCAGAAAAAAAACTCCTAGCTGATGACGACATAAATCATGCCCGCGGTATCCGGTTACGCCAACCCGTCAGTCACGGGCAGGTCCGATTGATTGACATGTTCGAGTGAAGAAGAGATGGTAGGTGACAGCACAGAGAAATGCGATACCGAGCTGTCACGCATCGACTATGTTCTTTCGTTGCAAAAAACGGGAATTTATTCACTCTGTCTCGTTATAGAGAATGAAGAGAGAACATACAGACTGGATCTTCGATACCAACACCCTCAATATTTCATTTCTTCGATCACGTGCTACCACTCTGGATTAGAATGATCTTTCAAATTCGGAAAATGAGAAAGGTCTCTGTCTTGCCATCCAATATGAAAGACGACCGGGTTGACTCATTCCTGATAAAAACGACGCAATTTCGTTTTTTCTCGTTCTCCCACTGCAATCTCTGTAATTACACATTTGCTTAAAAGTGAAGAAATTTCACGAGCAAATATTGAGTATGTAATATAGGCGAACTCGAAACGCTTCCTTTCTCCTATTAATATATAGGCTGTGTCTTGCATGAAATTAACGAGATTTATATTCAGGTGAGTTAATAATTCACTTTTTTTCTGTAAAGTTTTACCCATGGATGATAAGTTACTGCTGGTAATTTCGAATAGACTTTTTTTCACAACGATCAACAAGAAACGCTACTTCGTTTTATAACAATCTTGTAATGAGTGAGAGTGAGAGCGATGGTGTATTTCTGTTGTTCTTACACCTAAATTCAGATCTCTATACCCTATCATACAGAATTCCGAAAAAACGCCGTTTCTACGTGTTTTTCATTTAAAGAATATACCAGAGATTCTCATGTGAAGCTATCAGAGTTTAAAGACACTAAGATGACGAAGCTCAAGAATCTGCTGATGAGGTTATAAACCCACTGAATCTAAAAAAGTCATTACCAAGAACTTCTTTTACCAATATTCGACAAAAAAATCAAGTACGAAAAGAGAAATACAAATCCTGTAACTAAAAATTAGCTGAGTGAATAGTAGAAACAGCATAAAGTCATCTCTAATTCCGTTTTTTGTTTTAGATCGACCATTTCAACTTCGAGGATTTCCAGTTGCTTAAGTAGATTCACAAAATTCAAAATGACCACCTTGTGTTCAATCAGACTGAACAGTCCTTTCTGGAATACCGACATCACAGAATATTACAACAATTTAGAAGTGTACTTGATTGTCAACCAGTATCTGACAAAACTAAAACAAGTTCTTGTCGAAGAAATCAATTCCCGAATCAGATTTGTAAGAAATACGGGCGAGAGAATTAATGACTATTCACAGACTCTGTTTCAAGAACAGCGTAATCTAGTCAATTCTTTACAATTTGCGGAACTGGACCGCGTATTTGTCAAGCGTCATGTCGAGAAGTATTTGGAGAGATTTGTTCAAAGATTCACCGCCATAACATTTGACATGATTTTATATATTGACGGAGACAAGGACCGAAGAGAAAATATTAGTTGTATTTTTTCCTCGTCAGAAAACGATACTTTTTCTTGGTATCGATATAACCGGAGAGAAGCAAGTAGAACCGTAGAAATGGCCAAATACACACGATCTTATTGTGATGACATTGAAGATTGTCTGAATACATCCAAATTTCAGGCAAGCGACATTCAAGATGGCTATCTCGGCCAATATTTGTTTTTTTTGCGGAGGTTGACACGGAAAATCGAAGATAATTCGAAAACAATTGAAACTCAAGATGATATTACATCGGCAGGAAGATCGGTATTTAAACATCAGTATTTCATCCTAACTGCTAAACTTTTTATTGTGCACTATTTTAAAGCCTTTTTGACGGTGACAATGCTTCTCTGACTCATTTGATCCAACTAATGGACATCATCAAAGATGGTTCACGTGAACTCAAAGCATTGCTCTAACGTCTTTTCAAATAAAACACTCAAACTCTTCTATGTAACGAACTCAATGCAAAACTAGTCGAGGTCGAACGCCGCTGAAATCAACAACGGTTAAAGTTGACGAAAAGATTCCTTTGACGATAATGACATATTAAGACCACCATCACTATGAGGAATGCTTGCATGCCTGCCGATAGTTGGTTGTTTGAAGGACAAATGAATGTAAACGATGTGTTCAGGACAGCTAAGAACAACACTACGAAGATCTTGTGAGCTGCGAATTGCTGCAAGCTGTCGACTTCATGAACAGCGGATCGCGTTACCACGCAGCAACGACAACAATTCATACAAAAGCTACAGTCGTCATCGTAGGGGTTGTCATTGGACTGATGCTGGAATGGTGAACATAGAAAGCTACTGCCGAGCAACCATAGGATGCACATCGTCCCGCAGATGCCCGATATCCAAAGTGGCATCCGGAGGGGCAGTACTGTGGCCAACAATTGAAGTACTATTGGCACCCCAACCTATACCACATACATCATTGAGAAAATGACACAAGCAGCAAAGCGTTTTTCTCAGATTAACATTCTTCCAGACTAGATGCGCTCAGAACGTGCTCAGACTACAAACGCGCTTAGAAGCATTATCGCATCTTAACGTGTCTGAAAAAATATTTGAGATGCGTTTGAACACAATTAGTAGGCAAAATGCGTTCAAACGCGTTTAGACGCGGTTCAGTTTTTTTTCTTATTGCATTTAAACGCATTGTACGGGAAAACTGCGTCCAGACACGTTTCAAAAATTTTTTTAACGCGTGTCAATGCGTTTCATAGTAAACCGTGTTTGCACGCGTCGTGAGAACGTTTTTCACCGCGTTTCAACGCATCGATTTTGCGTTTCGTGCTTACATGGGTAGTCAAGGAAAAATTTCTATCGGAGAATTATGGAATCGTCTTATTCCAATGTTTGTTTTAATGAAAAACTGTTTTGCTCTCTAATATTTTTACCGAGCACATCCAGCCATGCTCAAGTAAATGAAACAATACCACTTATTTTATGTAATGAATCGATAATTCAGATCGCTAATGAGTATAATAATATTCTGGGTCTTAATACTTTATAATCGAAAAATAGCAAATTGAGATACTTCTCTCATTAATACGATTTTTTCATCATGATTTTGTTTAGATTTTCCACTATTATTTTCTTAATGATTCTCAAGACTGATGTAGTTCTTAGTCAATCAATATCGTCTGTCCGTCTGTAATCAAGTTTGATCCTAGCAATTGAATTCATTATGTCTTACAGCTCCAACTAATTAACATTATAATTGATATACTTTCACTATGCAAACGTTGCTACCGATCACGATACTTTCACACCGTCTACAAAAAGTACTTGATGTCTTTGTCTGTTATTTCGATTGCGGATTACTTTTTTCAGTTTTTTTTCGATGGACGAGTGTTATGGCAGAAGCGATATCTCCTAGCATCAATGTGTTCTCTTATCTATTGCCCATATTAGCAGTCAATATTGTTTCGAGAAGAAATATATTCAGCCCAAAAATAAAAGAAAGGAAAAAAATAATAACAACGAACGTCTACACGACGGTTGCTTTTTTTCTAATGACATCAAGTCACGATTGTTATTGCCTTTTTTTCATTCTATCCTTTCGCCAGGTCGGATGTACACCATTGGTTTTCTTTTCTTTCGCAAGAACAAAATAGAATTGCGACACATCGTTTCAAAGCAAATATAAAAAGACATCGACCTTGTTTTACACACATACACACGTACATTATGGCTACTATCATCAAACAACCGTCTATAACAATTAAATGTTCAAAACCAACGAAAAATGTTGAACCTGTAGTATGTATGGCTGTTGAATCGAATACAAAGCAATGGCCTACTAATATGATATGGTTCTATTCGAATACTGCAAACTTGTCGAAAGATAATTTTATGCCATCTAATCATTTACAAACTACTCTATCGGATACGCTCAATTATTTTCCCATGTTAGCTGGTCGTATTATTGAAGATGCGAAAGGCAATGTCACTGTTCATTTAACAAATGAAGGTGTTCTTTATACCGAAGCAGAATGTCCGAATCAAACTATGGACTATTTCATACCTCGAACGCTTTCGGACGAAGAATTTGATTATGAACATATCAATACAAGTAATTTAGTCTTGAAAGTAAACAATGATTGGACAGGACCTTGTGTATCGATACTAGTAACGCGTCTCAAATGTAATAGCGTGATTTTAAGTATATCAGGTTTCCATTGTTTCTTTGATCCACATGCTATGTCACATTTCATCAATACATGGGCATCGGCTAAGCCACTAGAACCAATGCCAATGTTCGACAAAACTTTTGTTTTATATCCCACTGAAGAACAACGACAATGTATCAGCTCTCTAACTCGGCCAAAGGACTGCGTTTTCAACCGTGATATTAATCAATCTTCTGATTCAAGATTCGCCGAAGCACAACAGCAGCAGCGTGTTATTTGCAAAGTTTATTTTTTCTCTACTGATGAATTAAAAAATCTAAAAAAAGAAGCATCAAAATCTCTACCAGAATCAATCGATTAGATCAGCACCTATGATGCTCTTTATGCACATATGATTTTAGTGATTGCTCAAGCGACTCAAACTTCATTAACTGATAATATCAAAATTCTACAATCATTCAATGGTCGATCGCGTTTCGCTTCTTCGTGTTCACCAGCCGTTCTCAATTACTTCGGTTCATTTCCATTTTGGCTCTATGGTAAAATACCATCAGATCGAGAACCAACTCTTTCATCATTAGCACAAATGATACATGAAATGTATTCCAAACAAACGGAACATTCATTGAGAGATTATAATGCTTATTTAATGAGTGGTGATGGTGATATAAAAAAGAATCGAGTAGATGCTGATGTAATTAATCGTGATTTTCATTGTGCATCATGGCGAAAAGTAAATCTGTTAGGTGCCAAATTTGGTAATAGCGGATATCCTATTTACAATGGACCAACAGATGTATTGTATCCACGATATTTTGAAATGATGGATGCACATGTAAATGATGAATCGATTAATATTATATTAGGATTGAGAGAACAAGATTATGAACGAATGATACAACAGAATTTAATACATAAATATCGATAAATTTTTATGGAAATATTTTAAACAGTTTTACTTGATAAATAATTGATTGTCAAAGAAAAATCTAGATTATCATCGATGTTTCTTTCGATTCTTAGATACATTTTTTTCTGTTGATTTATTCTTTAAAGAAAACTAAAAACTAAATTGATTGAAATAACTAATTAATTCTCATCAAATATCATCATGTAATATCAATTTTATACTTCTACTCACATATATTTAAGTGTTGCCAGAAGTAGCAGCGATGGCTCATTCTTCAAATGATATCTTAGTGATAAAATATCGATACAAGCTGTTTTAGATGAACAAAATAAAAATTCTTGGTTTGACATTCAAGCAAAGGTTGTTCATAATGAACTTTATTCCATTTCGTGACAATCAGATTCTGTTTTGCAAGACGCTAAGAGATAATCTCAATAAATTCGTTATTGCCGTGTTAATCATAATCCTAATACTTTTTATTATCATATCGCCTAGGGAACGATGAAATACTAAGAGAATACAGAGCATTGTTCTATTGACTGACTATTGCCTTCAGGAAATGATGTAATTGAAATATATTGATAAGCAATCTCTCTTTTTTTTCTCAATGTAACTTAATGTCGTCTCTGACATATGCCCATACATCTTTCGATCATATTATTGACAACAGTAGTCGACAATTGGATGACTAAACGAAGAATACGTAATATCAGTGCTCCATTCGGGGTACTTCAAACCATAGGCAGTATCATACGGCAAGGAAACAGGGGCCGATGTTGAAATACAACGGCATCACGCATACTCGCTGATAACATCTGTAACAGAAGATCAGAATGTCCGCTCAACGATGATGAATTGCTGTGCTGGGGTGTGGGTGTGGGTGGGATGTAGGTGTGGGTGTGGGTGTGGGTGTGGATGTGGGTGTGGATGTGGGTGTGGGTGTGGGTGTGGGTGTGGGTGTTGGTGGGTATGGGTGTGGGTGTGAGTGGGTGGGTGTGGGTGTGGGGTGGGTGTGGGTGGTGTGGGTGTGGGTGTGAGTGTGGGTGTGGGCGTTGTTGTGCGTGCCTCTGCAAGCGTTCTTTTAACCCAGACGCACACCCCCACACCCCCACACCCACAACCACACCCACACCCACACCACCCACCCACACCCACACCCACACCCACACCCACACCCACACCCACACTCACACACCCATCCACACCCACACCCCACCATCTGAAGCCGGGCCAGCTTCCCATGCATTTATCTCAATTTCGAAATTTTTGACAAAAATCGACTTTTTTTGAGTGTTGGGTGGGGGGGGGGGGCTTAAAGTATCAGGAAGCTCGCGACAATTTTTTAACTTTTGACGAATATATTCAATCCATTTTCTTCAGCATCATCTTTATTGGCGTAACTTGAAAAAATCTGAGACATGCTCAGATGATAAGTTTTGCTGAAACAACGATTCTGAGGCCTTCTTTAGTGATAATGATTTGCCTCACACAAGCGAATTACTTATTCTGAAGTTAGATTCGAAAAAAAGCGACGAAGAAGATGTCACCCGATAAGAAAATTATGAAATATTCAGCGTATTCAGGTGAAAATGAAATTTCTTGCTATATGAGGTTGCTGTTTCATTGCTTCTTCGTTTTCTTATCAATGAAAACATCAGACTTTATCATGTGATTTAACTACTGGCAAATTGTCGACAGTGCTTTCTTTTAGTTATTACGAAAATAGAGAAAAGTTTTATCGAAGAAATTGAACAATATAACGAATAGCTATTTGTGATTCATCAAAGACGATGTATTCGTTATACTTAAATGAATGAGACGAATGCTTTGGATCTTCACAAGAAATCAGTCGACCTAGTGGCATTTTAATACCTAGAAAAATATCCATATATTAGGAAAAATTAGATAGAATCATTCAATGAAACAAACTACCATCTCTTGTGATCGTGTATCGTGGATCAGGAATTGAGCGACCATGACCTTTACGACTTTGATATTCATCGAAGTCTAACGGTTCATCTTGATCATCACTTTCATCACTGATTTCTTCGGATTTGCCTAATGCCACTTCACACAATAACATAATGCAACGTTCACCATCACTTTTTGTAACACCGGAACAATAATTGAGACTTTTCACAAATGCATCAGCTGTGTAGATTCCCTAAAACAGTAGGCGAGCATTAATACAAACCATGCACTATCCATTACCTTTCCAAATATACTTCCAGTACTTTTTGCGCATAAAGGTGCAATTAAAAGTCCTAAAAACATAAGCGAAGACTATTGCTTTATTGATGTATCTCAAAGGAATGAATACCTCGTGTAAGTATACCAATCGAATTGCAAATATTCGTACCATGCCAGAGTAAATAATGGTTATCTAGATTCCGTTGAAAGCGTCGCTCATCATCATTAGGTCGTGCGAATTTGAATATTTGTTCGACTTTTGTACCGGGCACACTTGCCCAGATATAGCGTAAAATCAATCCGTAATCAACATCATTTTGATTCATGACTTCAAATTGACAATTAATCGATTTATACAAATAATCTAATGGCGATATCTGATTTAAATTGGTTTGTGCAGCTAGAAGAATTTTGTACGATAATTCCAATTCAAATATGTCAGTGAGTTTCTGTTCCTGCAGTTTGACAGCTTGTAAAGTATCGATTATTGGTAGTTTCTCATCATCATAGCCCGGCAAAGGTATTAGACTATAATATTCATTGGTGAGTTGACAAATCGAATCAAGTAAGCGTCCAAATTCAGTGTTTTCATCGGAAATAGTTTGTTGTATAAGTAATTGAAGTTTTTCTTTTTGTTCGATGTCACTTTTCAGTTTTCCTAATACGTCACGTGCTTTTTGTAGACTCTCGGGTCTTAGTTGAGAAAGAGGCATCCATGCAAGATCTGATTTAGCTTCTTTGGCCTTTTTGCGTATCGCTTCGGAATTAAGGAATGTTCTGAAAAGGTCCTTGTATTCATCTGATTTTAATTTAGACGGTACCTGTTGGGCTTCATCATTCAGTCGTTCAAAATCAATGGGAACGTCCGTGTTATTTTGTGTTTGGTTATCGCTTAGTTGTATTAGTGTGTATTTCTTTAGTTTCTTTTCGAATTGATTCGTATTTTCCCAGGCGTTACCCGTTTTCTCTTGAAAAATTTTACAGAATTCTGCTCGACATTCTTCAAATGATGGGTAAGGTGTTGATTGGTATTGCCCATTACCGTCACCAATACGTCCCCAACGTGTGAATAGAAGATAGAGACTTGTTTTGGTTCGATGCTTAATAACTTGCATTCGATAAAAATTGTATAAACTAATGAGACCATGGTCTATATCAGTGATGGTTAAACGAACATCATAAGGTTCATTCTTGTCTGTATCCCAGACAATTTCACCTGTTTCATTCATGTTCGATAGTGGATCAACTTTATAAATACTATTCGTCTTGTCTATAGGATGAGTAGCCATGTATTGACTAATGTACTGTTGAGCATCTGAATAATAATCTGTAACACCGAGTAGATCCTTATTTGGATCATTAACAATAAAACTATGATTCGTTAAATTTTCTGTGTCCATCGGTTCTTTAAATAATGAAGCATCCACTGAGCGAAGTAACTCAAGTATTTCATCGTTATTTGTATAGGAAACATTTGGAAATGGTTGAGTTAGGTAATGTACACATGTACGACCGAGTGCATCCGTAGCATTGAGATCGATATTGGATGTCAGTTGAAACTTATTTGATTGATTCATATGTTCCTCATCTGAATCGAGGTTCTTTTTCGATGATTTATCACCACTATTGATCGCATAATCTTTATTGAGTAATAACTTTACCATGTTCAAGTCATTCTAAAAATCAAAGATATGTTTAGATACCGAGAGATCGATTTCAACCTATTTTACCTGTTGAATGGCGTACATCAATGGTGTCAGTCGTTGTTCATCAGGAAAATTAACGTCTGCTCCAAGTTCAAGTATAAATTTCGCCAATTCAAAATTATGATGAATTATTGCATTGATCAATGGTGATGTTCGAATAATTGTTGATGCGTTTTCTAAGTCTAGCGGTGTGCGTGCAACTGCTTTTCGTGAAACTGTGCTAATGATTTCGAATGACAATGGATTTCTTTCAGTGCGATTATCATAATTGCATAAACAATCAAGAGATTTGCCAGAAATAAAAACAGTTCGAAGAAATTCTTTGTCAAAGGAACTGTCTCTATTTGAATTCCAGAATAATAAACCATAAGCTGTGTTTCCATACTGATCCGTTCGATTCAAATCCAACTCTGTAGGATATTTCTTCTGAAAGAATCCAATGAACGTTTTATTCTGTACAATACAGGCATAATGTAACGGATACATTCCGTAATCATCAGGAGCATTCCAATCTAAATTATGCTTTGAAAAATGCGTTAAAAACTTGTCGAAAAATGATGCGTCAGATATCTGATTAAGATTTATAATATGAAGTAAATTTTGTCCATGGGAAGTTTTCTCTTCCAAAACAGCTCGATTTTTGACGGTTGCTATAAGACGAAGAGCAAGATTGAGTTGATTAAGTGAAATTGCAGTTTCTAAGACTTGAATATATTTCAAATGGAAACGATCAAGATCACGGAGGATTAACGATAAAACTCCTTGCCAATCTTGTTGTTTGATTATTAAAGAAATCAACGAACCCGACTCATGGTAGTGTTTACTCAAATCGATATCGATCGGTTGATGAAGAAATGTGATCAAAAGATTCAAACGCTTCATTGCAATGCAGTCGGCAACAAAAGAATTCAAGAGATCATGTTCAGCTAATAAATTCGCACTATGTTTGAATAGCAGCATTATACAAATAGTGGCTTCTTTCTTAATAGCGAGATTTAGTGGAGTATTTCCTTCCTTATTTTTCGCATGTAGTGATTCATAATTCATAGCTTGCATGAGGAGATCGCATAGTTCGATGGGATCATTGTTGCTCTTACTTCCTAAAAAGACATTATGCAATGGAATATTGCCAAGGTCATCTTTAGCGAATAAATCGCAGCCATTATCAATGAGGGTTTGTTCAACAACATTTATCGTTTCGACGATGCCTGGGTTATGAAAAACGGCAATGTGTAATGGTGTACTGCCAGATTTTCCTTTCAAATTCAATGTATCATTATCAATAGCGATCAGTTTCTCGATGAATAAATGAAAAACTTCTAGATAATCATCAGATCGAGATGAACCAGTCAGAAAATGATGTAAGGCTTGGTTGTGTTCAGCGTCATAAGCAAGAAGATCACATTTTGGATGATTTAAAAGATCACGAATAACGGGATATCGTTGAAGTTTACATGCGATCATCAACGGAGTTAGATTCATTCCAGATGATTTTTCTGATGAAACAAAATTAACATCACATGAGGGTTCCTTAAGCAGTAGTGTTACAATGTTATGGTATTTTTCAACTATAGCCTTTAATAATGGTGTTTGCTCTGTTGTGGGGTGTAAAACATTGATATTTTTTGATTTCCTAAGAAAAATTTCCAATGGATGCTCTTCAAATTGACTGGAATATGGTGTTTCATACAATAAATGGAAAATGCATGTCTCACTAAAGCATTCGAGTATATCAATGAAGTATCGAATCATTTTGATTATTGATTGATATTGACTAAGTCGATTGCAAGAGCCATAATATCGATTGCCAAAAAGTTCTTCATACTTCGAGGTACAATAATCAAATGGTGTCTTTCGTTGGTTATCTGATGTCAAACTCATCTTTTTCAGATCCCCTGTCACCGGTAAATTCAGTAATATTTCAACAAGTTTTTCATCATCACTATTCATAGCAAAATAATGTAAAAACGTTTTCCCATCACCATTTATATCCAAAGTTAATTCTACTTTCGCTTGATTGATGAAGAAATCAACCATGGAAACATTTTTGGATTCAAGTGCGAGCATCAATGGTGTCTGTGCTTTATTATTCATTTGAGTAGGACTACAATGGTGATCTAATAAAATTTGTGCCATTCGAAAGTAATGATCTTTCGAGAAAGTACTGCTTTTCTCTGCTAAATAGTGAAAAGCATTGCTTCCATTAACATCAACACATGTACAATCAGCGTTGTGTTTCACAACAACCTGTCCCAATCGTTCTACAGACGATTCCGATACATCTAAATCAGCTATTAGCATAACGATTGTTTGACCTTCATCATTTTTAAAATTAATATTTGCTTGATGTTCATTTAGCAGATAATCACAGATACCGTAATGCCCTTTCGAAAAACCAATTTCAAGGCATGTCACTCGCCAACGGTTGGCAATATTGATCTTTGCTCCAGCTTGCAACAGTAATCGAACACAAAAGTACCAACCGTAAGCAATCGCATAATGCAAAGCTGAATTCATCGATGAATCGAATGCATTTGGATTTGCTCCAATGCGAAGTAAATAAGAAACAACATGCGCATGCCCATACATACAAGCATGAATCAAGGGTGTTCGTTTGAAGCGATCACGTGCTTCGACTCGAGCTCCATGTTTAACTAAGCATTTAACAATGTCTAGGAATCCATGTTGACATGCGAACATGAGCGGTGTTAATTTTTCCTTTGATACGCTTGTAAATACGTCAATAGTAGCGCCGTATTGAATAAGAACTTCAGCACATTCTATGTGGTTATGTATAACAGCTAAGTGTAAAGGATAGTGTTTTGCTTTATTCATTCGATCGATTGAGGCGAGACCATACTTTTGATATTCGGCTAGATCATCTGCCTCATTCGATTCGGCCTTTTCTTTTGCTTTTATTAATAGTAATTCGGCATTCGTAGAACGACCGCATATACAAGCGATGTGTAATGGAGTATTACCCTTGCTGCTAGTAACATTAAACTTGACATCCCTAGATATTGATATTACAGTACAATATGATTATTCTCTTGTGATAGTTTTTACTTTGATAAGAGATACTTCAGAGGACCTGGTCCCTCACAGGCAGCAGCATAATGAATGATTCTCCTCTGTTCGGTATCGGCAATATTGAACTTAGGTACAATCGCCAATAGTTGTTTCAAATATTGTGCGTTTGGATTAATAGCAGCACAATGAATAGGTGTCATCTAAAGTACCATTGTTTTTTATATTTTTTCAACGGAAAGCAAATGCTTACTTGAGAATTCTTTTTAGCATTTTTGACAACGTCAGCGGCTTTATCGATTGTTAAATTCTCTTCATCAAAACTTAAAACCTATGCAGAATGTATGTTGAATAGAACTGTTACCGATTTCTTTTACCTGGTGATGAAGTTGATTGAATCCATGAAACTTTGGATTTGCCATCTCATTCATAAGGCTCACTGCTAACTTTCGGTGACCGCGAAGAATGCAGATGATAATCGAATCATGGGCGCGAGGGCACTAAGTCAAAAGAATCCTGTTCATCTTTTATCTGTATAGAAAAAGAGAACCATGCATTCGATTACATTTAACTTTTTCCGAAGTAACTTATAAACTTCGTGTGAACAATTGTTTTGCAATGCAAATGTTAGAATATCAGCTTGGCAGGACCGAGTGAGTACTTCTTTGGTATCCTAATTGAGTTTTATCAATAGAAAATAATAGTTTAATTCGTGATCAAAATCCTACTTTGAACAGTGCAGAGTTACCTTCACGAGGTCCACGACGAGTAGATACAGTTGTACTATGTAGATAAGTATTCTTAAAAAAATGTTTCTCATTTGAAATCATTTACGTTTCTGTCGTGCTTTTTCGCACAGTCACTTCTGGATGAGGGCATAGACCTCCTTTTGGATGCAGCAAATCATTTATGAGTATTTCGAGTAATTCAATGTTATTTTCTCTAATTGCATAATGAATCGCCGAAAGACTCTTCGGCAAATCACGCTTAATATGCAGCTGCAATCAAGAGATTATAGAGAAATCCACTATCGTTAAGTCAAACTCAGTTGTTCTTACCGAATAAACATGGTTAACATCATCAACAAGAGTTTTCAACAGTTCTCTATCATCTAGCATCACAGCACGAATCGCCAATTTACTTTGAACACTCGATGATATGAATGGAACTGGAATACTAAACAAATCATTATAGCGATAGATTCTCTCTAATCATGCCGAATCGAATCTTACTTGGATTCGAAAAATGGATCGACTTCATATTTTGTCACAACTTGATTTTCCTTCAGGAAACGATTACTTTGCACTTTGAATAATTTTGTTTTCGATTTCTTTCTCGACTGTTCTTGTTCAATTTCAGTGGCATCAACCGTTCGTCGTCGCTTTCTTACGGTCGATTCTCCTTTGATTGATATCTTTAATAAACGCATAGTTTCGAGAATGTCTTCTTTTTTTAATGTAACTGTTTTATCTGAGTGACGATTGACTGATTCTATTTTAGTAAGAACCGTTTCGATCTCAATCTTATCATCATAACTATCTTTGAAATGCGTGTTTTCATCAATTTGATTTTCATCTTGACTTTCATCAACGAACGAATACCATCGAATTCGAATCTGTTTTGTATCACTGTAAACATTTTCAAGCGTTTGACAGAGAAAAAAAGAATTGGTCGGACTTCGACATGTTAAAAATTTTTTATTTGAATAAACAGGTGTGGTTTCGGATTCTACGACAGACTCGAATGTCGGTCGATTGTTGCGCCGATCCACTGGTTTATCCTAAAAGTAGAATTGAACGATGTTTCTTGAATTCTCATCACTTACATTCCAATATGCTCCATTCAAACCCGTACGAGCTGACTTTCTTCTTGATTTTGCTGCTTTTTCCATATGTGTTTATGAAAATAAATGTGCACCATGTGGATTTTATACGCGAACAAAGTATCGCAGAGAGCAGAACAATGAAAAAATGTTATTGCACAACGTCACTGAAATT
>CAJNOP010000378.1:125550-154533 GCA_905250075.1 Rotaria sp. Silwood1
GGCAGGAGACGGATGAAAATAGTTTCTGATAAACTAAATAAATCGATAATTCATTATAAGAATAATGCATTCGGTTATTCATCACTATCATTAACTGCTACCGTAGCTAAGCATTAGTGTCAGTTGAAGTCATTAGACTTAAGTTTACGAATTCAAGGTGTTTGGGACATAGAGTCATTGTGCCTCTGTATTCTATTACATTATTAAACAGTGCTTCGGCATTTTAATGTTTTGAAGTATGTATTTGACCAAAAATAATAGAAAATATAGATTCACTACTACAGTTCAAGTTGCACGAGCCCACTTTGAACCACATGAAAACGGCTCCTCGAGATTTCTATGCTAGCTTAAATAAACGTTTTACTTGTATTTTGACGTTTCACTGAATTCATCCACGCTTATATGCAGATATAATTCGATTTTTGTAACTAGCATATACTTTTCTATGGAACGTTCAGTAAACGTGTAAAAACTTTTCAGTATATAAGTAGAGATCTGAGAATTCAGTCGTAACAATATGCTGATAAGGCCATAGGTGTTACCATATAGTGAGGGTGTGGGTGCGGGCGTGTGTAGATATGGCTTAACAAATGGAAAGCATTCATACCTCTAAGAACATAAGAATACTGATTTCGGAGCAAGTGGATATGTCTCCTAGTAAAGACGTAAGCGTTGGTACGAAACCATCTTGCAAAACCTTTATTTCAGTAGTCTGCAAGAGTTTCGATACGCAACACCTTTAGATTCCGTAAAAAATCTTCTTTTAGAGCGCATTTAGTGGAAGAAGACAATATTCAAAACTTTCCTTGCCAAATCTATTCAAGTACACACTTCTCGTTTATATTTCTTGCCGTTAATCATGGAAACATACAGAGTTTTCCTATTCGTAGATTATTCAATGCCGCGCAATATGAGCATTCTCTTTTCAACTGAGTTCTATTGTTGATGAATGAGATAGTTCTTGAAGAGATAGTTCATGACGGGATTGTGTACACGAAACACTCAATACATACTTTTAAAAAAATTTTTTTGCTGATTCAAAGCATGAATGTCTAAAATCACCAACCTCAAAATTTTAGGTAATAATACCTTTTCCTTTGAAAAGTTAGCCAAACTAACTTGTAGCACTATCGTACCTTTTTAGGAAAAACAAGAAAAAAAACCTTATAAAAGATGTATCCGCTTGTGTTTCAACAGATCATTGAAAATTTTCATATTATATATGAAATAATAGATAAATAGAAGTTGAACAAAATAAGCTACATTGATATAATATAATGCCTAGCAATTCAAGTTTTATAAAGCCAAGATGAGCCAAAGAGGTCCTTTTGATCAGTTGAAATCCAACAATTTATCTCTGGCTGTGTTTTAGAATCAGTAGACCCCAAACTGGATTTTATATATATTGTGCTACTTTTTTTTCTCTACAAAAGGATATGTTAGGTGCGAAGTGAGGCTTACATCTACAAATTTTGGACAGTTTTTTAATAGAAAATGTACATATGTAGCGGTTTCATTGCCATAGCACACTGCTATAACAAAATAGATGCAATATTCACGATGAGCATAATAACCTGTATCTAGTCATATAAATTTATGTCATTTTTTCTTGATAACTATGCATAGTTAAGTCAATGGTTATCATTATTTATCGATACAAGCTTTATGGGTCGTTGCTAGACATGGACAGCATGGTCTAGCTTCAGTTTTGGGTCTGTCTCGTTGGGAACAAAGCTAGGATCGCATCCAGAACCACGCTGCTCATGTCTAGACGGAAGTAGGGTATAGGTAAGAGACACTATTCATATTTTTTTTGTCTAAAGCTAGATCCTATTCCACCCAGAAAAACGGTTCGACTTCAGCCCCAGGTCTGGTTTCAATATACAAGGCATCAGAATTGTACCAGTCATGTCTAATAGCGACAAGTTGCGCTTGCATATATAAATAATTTCAACGATCGGTTTAACAGTGCTAAGTTATTAAGAAGAAATTTATATACGCCTACCAAAAAATTTTAACGATTAAAATCGATAAAAATTTCAAAATCGTATGAACCAAATCGAAATCGATACTTCGATTATTCTACAACAAAATGCAAATGATAATCGATTATAATTTGGATTTTTTTTTCACGATAGTAACGATGAAAATCCTCATATAATTAGTTTCAACCCAATTTTGATTGATTTTTTCATATTGTTGTACTGATTTAAGCACGATGAGATGAAATACAACTAAATAGAGATTTCTCTAATGTAAAAGAAGACGGAGAAAATCATTATAAATCCGACTTTTCTTTTTTTCCCATGAGAATAATTTGTTATAATTCTATGCTACCTGTGAAACTTTTCCAATCTTTTATTGTGCGTTAATCAATTTTAATACATTGTCACTTGTTAATCGACTTCAACCATACACATTGAAAATGAGTGTTTTTCTAGATCTTTGAGCGCGATACTCTAATTTTTTATGAATTGTCCATGTTTAGAAATCCTGAAGTTGTCACCAAGCGAAAGTCTTGCAAATAAAGTGTATTTTAGACTTGCTACATAATGTCTTTCAAATTAAGATGGTGTAATTACATCAAAATCGATTGAAAATTGATGAATCCTATAAAATATAGTTTAATTCTGTAACATAACAAAAATAAGAATACGTATAATTATCTACTATTTGAATCATTTATAGTCTGTCCTTGTCGTTCTAAAGACTTGCTCTCTATAATCTGTACTCTTAACAAACAATGGAAAGGAAACAAATATTCTATACTTACTTCCGCTATAAGGTACATCGAAAACTGATATGGCCATTTCACTTGTTATGTAAGTGAAAGCCATTCATTCACAGAGTACGTTGAATTGTTTCCGACCCCCACCAGTTAGGGTCTGAAAACTTAGTGTTGACCAAGCGTAACAATAATTGATTGTCACATTCTTTCTCTAGTATATATCATCTCTTATCTTCTCTGACCGAGCAACCTGTCGTGACGATTATATAAGGGCATTAAAGAGGAGAACAACAACACAACTGAAGTGATGAAGTTGTGTAGTGAACATCGATACCGATGTTTGTAGTAATGCTATCCCTCCAGTTTATCAATGTTGAATTCATAAAAACATACAGACGGCATTGGTAACCAATTAGACCATTTCTCTTTCGCTTTTTTGTTACATTGAACTCGGAAGCAACTTAGTGTGGTTGTTGATAAGAGTCTTCTATACTTACGCTCGCATTCTCAACACTAACGCCCCCGTATCCAGATATTCCTCGTATTGCCCCATACAATTTGCTTCTGTATATATCTTGCTGATATTCACCAAGTACTTTATTATCCACTAACAAGATTAAAATCGATTTTCAGGAAAAATCGTGTTATAACTGGAATAATCGTTATTAATCGATCGAATATTTTTACGACTCTAGTTTTTTATTGGTTGAGATTTTAATCGATTAACACGATTACAATGGAATTAGATAAGAAGTAGATTATAAGTGAGAAAATCATTAAAAAACGGATAAGTAGATTTATTGTCAATCGATTTAGAAACTACATTCTATTTTAATTCGATTATCTTAAAAAAAAGTGGAGTCACTGAGCAAAAAAAAAAGATTTATACACTGATAATCAAAGATACTCCTGTTTCACTTACGAATATTTTTCGCTGAGTCCTTACAACACATAAGAATATTAGCACTTTACTTAAAAATCACTTCTAAAGTGGTCGTTCGATTCTCAATGGCTTCATCTGCTTGTAAATAAATTTGTTCGTTCTTTTCTTTACTTCTAACTGAATCAAAACGAAGATATTGAATATGTATATGCATCTCTATTTACCAAGTAAAGTAAGAGAACAATAATATAGCCATTGGGCTTTTTCTTCCGTTGTATAAAAAATTTCGGAGAGTTACAGCGATTTTTTTTATTGATGATCATATGTAGAAAACAAACTTTACTTTGTCAATATTGAAATATACACATCAGTAAATAGAGAATAGCACACATGCATTCGTTCGTGAGACAGTCCATTGCGAATTAGCCATCCGACAGTAATCTGCAAATAAAATGCAAGTATATCACTGCTATTCATACATTTCAAACGTGAAAGTTGAGCTCAATAATTGAATAATTGACTATTTGAAATTCAGATATTTAGATATTCAATTATTCAATACAGATATCCAGATAGTCATGTGAACACACTCAAAAGCAACTCTCTCGTTGATGCCATCACAAAAAAGAGACAGAGAGCAATATCGGGCAATGTCTTCATTAATTGAATTCTACTTTCAGGTTTGACACTGTTGAATAATTATATATTGCATTTATATAAGTAAGAATCAGTGATTGAAGAGACACAATTTCTTTCTTAGAACTAAAAACAAACTGAAGGAAGAATAAAGAGTAGTAAGGAAAGAAACATTAGTTCTCTCGTTGTTTATCGATTTTCTTTGATGTTCTATTTCAGAATAATTTCATTGTTACAAATTAGATTTTGTCTACTATACACCGAAAATATAAAAAAGAATCAATCTGATTGCATATCATTTATATCGATGTATCAGTTACAAATGCTCTTTTCAGCGAACTTATATCACATGATCGTCTAATTCAAGCCTTAACTAATGCACCAACATTAATACAAAATCTTCTCATCAAAACAACCAGCTAGTAAAGGATAATAAACAATTAAAACTATGCAAAAAAAAGCATGTTAGTTTTTTAATTTCGGCTATTATTTCTTCTTTTTTCTTTCTCTCGCAATGAAGACTGAATTAGCGTCAATCATTGTTAAAATTCAATGACGATAATAAATGACAGAATGTTTTCATAGAATTTCAAATGTAACTACAACGATTAATAAAACAAATTGAGAAAATAATATGAAATAATCGTTAGATGCATTCTTTCCTCATGTACCAATTTTCCATAATGTTCTATTGATTAATGATTTCATAGTGCATTTAATTTTCGTTCAACCACGCTCAAGATATACTAAAAAAGCGGCAGCTTTTCTCAGATAAGAGAAAACAAACAACGTTCTCATTTGACAAGAAGTTGTTCGTTTGTTCAGTGCTTATTAAATCAATGAATTTGATACAACATTTTCCCTTGCCATATGAATCGATCGAAAATAGTCGATCAATTCCAGTTGTTTTTGCTACCGACGATAAATCGCGGTTATGAATGTGGGCTAGATAAATAGGGAAAGTGGTACAACGTCGAATGGAAAATGTTGAAAAAAAAATGTCGAAAATTATAAACCTTTATAAGTCCTTATAAATTTTTGGTGAAAAAATTTTTCTAAGATTTTATCAATGGAATATAATACGTTACACATGCACACAGCATAACAGTGAGAGTACGGGTGAAAGCTGTGCCCTAAAAGGATTTCTGTCTTCGACATTCTGCTTTCGACATTTCGTCGTTCGACCTTTAGCCACCAAACCGATAAATAGTGTGAAGTACCTGAGTGTGGATGTTGGTACAGTTGACAAATAAGGAACACCCACACCCTCGATTCTATCGCTATCTCTTTATTTTGTAGGTATTTAGCAACATTCAAGTATGTTTATTTATGAGCACAAATGAAAGCAGATCGAAGAGGTCAAATCAATAAGACATAGGCTTGACTCAACTCATTTCCTAATTGTACATCCCGATTTTGCACGTATTCTACAATCTAAATTTGTTTTCCACACCCTCAAGAAATATTTCTATATCATAGAAAAAAAACATTAATCAATGGAACCGACATCATTTTTCTCATACTAAATGTGCTAAATGTCTCATCCTCATTGAACCAACTGGTATTGACAAAAATATCATTTGTTCTCTCATTACCGGATCGCGTGAATTATTTTCAAGAGTGATGGAATTCCGACAACTGGAGTGATTATGCTCGCTATTCTGTCTATGACAATTCTCCATAGGATCAATTTAACAAGCTCTATTGTCTCGATAAAATAAACGATTACAGACCTAAACTGGAAAAAAGTATGTAAGTAATCTACTTTTGATTTAATTTCTACGTTGGCGGACTATTCACTGAGTAGATATTAGCTAAATATTCACCAACAATGGAGACTTATGTTTGACAACCAGCCATCGTCCTCTAAATCCTGAAAATGCTACTTCCTAACTTACAGAGTTAGTCAGCTTTTGTGTAATGGGTAATACAAACGCATGCATTGATCAATTAAGGGCCCCCCTCAAAAATCGATCTCAGCCCAGGAACATCCAAATGCCATGAAACTTTGAGGATATGTTGGAGCTAGGGGTAGCATATTTACTTTACTTTTTAGTTACGTAACTAAAGTAAAGTAACTATAATAGTTACTTAGTTAATTGTAAATAGTAACTACAGTGGATATGTAGCTAATAGTGAATAGTAAATGTAGTATGCAGTAGAGGTATAACAGTTCGATAATAGCTTCGATCTGAGAAACTATTCGAAACAATCTCTAATGGGCGCTGATCGACCCGATGTTCATAAGCCATCTAGAGATGCCACTTATAACTTTTCACCGGCTATCTAAGGGTAGTGGTCTCTATCACTTTTCAAGGACTACCAAAGGATGATGCTCAGGTTGGACAAATTTTTAACGCCACTTGATTGAAACAAATCTTAAGTAGTTTCACTTAATCATCAACTCTGATAAAAAAAGATCAACAGTTACCAAATATTTGGTAATATTAAATGTTAAAGGATCACTCGATACTAAATGTGAGAGTTAAGTTTTTTTGCTTAACGATTTACTTGAAATTGGGTAATTCAGTAGTTAGCGTAGATAAATACCATTTGGTTTTCATAAATCCTTATAGAAAGCCATTTCTTTTGGAAAATAACAATTTTCTTCAGAGTTTAATCAAAAGCTTTTCGAAACACTTATGTTTTTTCTATACAATACTAGGAAAAAAAGCTTATTAACATATTTCAAAGTTATTTGATATTGCTAATAGAATAAAAGTCCCTCTATTTAGTTAAAGATATTTTTTAGAAGTTAGATTCTTTAAGATTTTCTTGTATTCTTTGACGTAATCTTGATGTACAGGGTGGTAAATAATATTATTCCAGGGGGGTAACACTATGATCTCGAATCGGAGATATCATGAATTTTATACCAAATGAAAGCTCGTGAAAAATGGGGTTTAGTGATAGTAAATAGTAAGACTTTGAAGAACTTTCTTGTATTAATTTATCAAACGTTACGATTTTTATCGACATAAAATATTATAAAATCAGTTCATCGAAAAAGTTCGGGGCTAAACTATATGTTGTACAACTGTTTATTTTCTTATTATTTATTGAGTACAATCAATAATCAGTATGACGACCATTAGCACTCTTTACTGCACGAAGTCGAGATGGATACGAACATAAAAGAGCTTCAAACAATTCGGTATTTTCTTCCATGTCCGTCAAAACATCCGCAATGTGCTTTTTAAGTGTGTCTTCACTATATCGATTATGTCCAGTTTCCGATAACATTTTTTGTTCAACTTCATCTTTCATTATTGATCCAATATGTTCCGCCGCATTGAGATCGGGCGAATTACCAGGCCAAATATCATTGCCCCAAAACTCGATTTTGTTATCTCTAATCAGATGTTGAGTCATGTTTGCTCGCATACACGGTGCTTTATCGTGAACAAATATCACATTATCCAGATCAATTACGTTTTCCTCGTCGGTGAGGAATGGAAATACGTGTTGCATTAAAATAATGTCACGAAAATATTGACCGGTCCAAGATTCACCTTTGTCTTTAATCACCCAATGCATTTTTTTCGCGGTGAAAATGATAAAAATACCGATACACGCTTGGTTTTTAACCATTTCGCGATACCTTTCATCGTCTTCAATATCTTCAACACTTTTTGCCCAAATCCTATCATTTTGATAATTTGGTTTGCGAACTGTCCAAACATAAAATTCATCTGATGGTGCCAGATGAAGAAAATCTTCTTCAGTCCAATCTTTCAACCAATCACAGAGCCATAATCGATCTGATATATGAGTTTCAGATTTTAACGGTCTTGAAATAACATGAAAAGGCTTTAATCCTTCCCTACGACGGTAGTTATTAACTGTTTGTCGAGTAACATATTCTTTTTGTTTCTTTGCAATCTCTTTCGCCACGACAGAACCGCTTTTCCGTTGGTGACCACTTGCTTCACGAATAATGTCCTGAGCAGCTCTCGATAACTTGAGTTTAGGACCAGCATTCGAATAATCAGCAAAACATTGGTCACACGATTTTTCCCACCATTCTGTAACAAATCGAGTCGTACGGTGAATTTTGTCGGCAATCCATTGTCTATTTATAAATGTTGCACCAGCATCACGAGCTTCTCGGAAAGTAATGCATTTAATTCTATCAATCATTCTTTGTTGTTCGGTATCATAAGCGCCAGCCATTTGAAATAACAAACGAAAAAACACTGAGATTTCACTCGACTATAACTTTCAGACAGTCCGAGAACGAAAAAATTTTTCAAATAACTAGTATCACGTGGAGAGAAGAACAGAACGCCAAAGAACCATCTTATTGTGTGAGTCATAGTCATATATCATCATCGTTATCATTTCTCTTTCGTTTTCATAAAAAATGTTCGTTTTCAATGTCTCAAAATGTATGAAAAATGATTTTTAACGTGTTTTTGAAAGAAAATTTCGTTGTTTTTAAAAATTTGGTACACGAAAGTTCTTCAAAGTCTTACTATTTACTATCACTAAACCCCATTTTTCACGGGCTTTCATTTGGTATAAAATTCATGATATCTCCGATTCGAGATCATACTGTTACCCCCCTGGAATAATATTATTTACCACCCTGTAAATGTAATCAGCATGGTTCATGATTTCCAATCTAATTAAACAAGAGTCAACTTCTACTTTGATTCGGCCAAGTAATGATATTTAGTTCAAGCCTTTATTTTATTGTCAATAGAACGTATTCCTGATAGCGAGAAAGATAGCATTAACAAATCGAAGAAATAATGAGCAAGAAATAATGAATCAATTCAAGAAAAACACATGAGCTAACAGAAATACACAATTACATTTTCTTTATAACAAAAAAAAATGAACAAATTTCAACACCAATACAAAAAGCGTGAGTAATATTGATTATCAGTAATGAAACAAAGAAGAATTTTCATGGCCAACAGCAAACGAGACAAAAATAACTTTCACTAAAACCATCAAGAACAAAAATACTAATATTGTAACTGATGGCTAAAACACGAACAACTGTCTTAACAAAAAAACTTTTTTTCGAATAGATAAATACAACAAAACATGATATGAGATGTTTATTAAAATCATAAACAAATTATCAATACGAATAACTTCATACTGATGAAACTTAGTCCAATATTTATCGGAGATCGAATGTTATTAAGTTCTATTTCTAACGACGTCGTGCATGCACATTTCTCAAATAATAGCACTTTTGAGGGTAATACAAAAACTAAGTATTTCTTGTGTGTCATACAGCAAAAAACGACGTTTTTTTGTATATTTATTTCAATATGCATTGTTATTGTGACCTTTAAATCTTCCAAGATTGCTTTAAAAACATATTTATAAAATAATAATGAAAGATTTAAAGCTAATAATAATGATACGTATTATTTTATGACATAAGAGAAATGCTTAGTTTTTGTATTACTGTCAATCGTACTAGTCTTTAAACAACGTGCATGTACGCTGTCATTAAGAATAAAAATTGATGACCATCTATCTCTGATAAAACAAACATTGGACTATGTTTAATCAGTATGAAGCAGAGATGGGCAGCTCCGGCTCCGGAGCGCCCGCTCCAGGAGCGGAGCGGAGCGATTTGATAGAATGATAGAGCTGGAGCAGAGTCGGAGCGGAGCGCTTCACGAATAAAAATGAGTTAGAGCGGAGTCGGAGCGACTTTTTCTTTATAGTTCCAACCATAGCTCCATCTTTTACTTTATTCTTCTGTGAACAAAGATGGGAGAATTATCGAAAGAAAAGCTGGGTGTGGTTGGTGTGTGGGTGTGAGTGTGAGTGTGAGTGTTTATATAAGATAGACATACCCACACCCTTCTCTATTTTATAACCCTTGCTCTTGGCCATATACCTTTATAGTCTCATCATTTGCAGAAAATTTAATCCCTTCGATAGCTTCTAGCAAGATGAGGGCTTTTTGTGTGAGTACGTTATTGGCGCATGTTTTTCTTATAAAGCATGAATCATATATTCAATTCTTATGAAACTCATAGTTCTTAAACAACTTACTTACATACGTGTGTACTCAAAATTTTGAGGCCGACCGTTTATTTGTTCAGCAGAAATTTGCAGCGAAAGTTGAAGAAACGTGAAATGATTTTGATAGAACATTTTCGACAATCTATGATTGATGAAAGCATCTTCCATGAGAGGTCTCTAGAGTCAATGGCAAGCCAAAGATGAAGATTAATATATGATAGGAAGAAATCATCTTCAATGTGCATCGATCGTCTTGAAAGGAAAGATTTTGATTTTCTTAACTCTCCTTCAACTTTTGAAAAATGTTGTGTTGTGTGTCCCGTGCGTGATTTAAAATAAAAAATCATTGCTTTTTTACTTGTATAGAGATGCTTATCATCTTGATATGAAATAGGTGATGAAAAGACGGCAAAGTTACTCATCAGATTATGATTATGCATCACGTCTAGAGATTGTCCACTCAGGATTTCTCTCGATATTTGTCTTTTATTGAATAAAAAGCAGAGCATCATTACATAAAAGTACTCAATCAGATCAAGTTCTTCATTGATGTTTTCAGAGTTCGAGAACACCATTCCAATTGAGAACCCATTGGCATTGTGCCGCTGTATCGAGAACTTGTTGTGCCGTCAAATTAGGCAACCGCATTTTGACGTTAAATCCGTTGGATGTCGGATCGTAGATTGCCCATACACCTGTCGCAGCCAGATTTCCACAAGTACCACTCAAACTTGTAAAGTAGAGAGGCGTACCGCTAAATCGACACTTTGATGTATCAACTTTGACTATAATCGTGTTTGAATCGAAAGCATTCATGGCCTGACGTGTTGCTGTACCAGCACATATATATGATTCGGGGGTATCCTCCCATACCGGATGCACGCCTTTTCTCGGCGCTGCGTAGCAGAGTGCCGCCAAAAAGAAAAAAACAAGACCACGAATCATTTTTGTTGCTCTATGTTTGAAACGGATTGGGACTTCATATATATATATATATACGAACATAGTTCGTTGACTTAATACTTATTGACAATAGTATGCTTTGCTTATCAGAGCTTATGTTTTAATTAACAATCTTGAAAATTTGTGCGAAGTAGTATTGTGTTTCATCTTTAAACTTGCAATATTTGCAGTCAACCCGACACATATTTTGCTATGTTACTCTTGAAGTGCTCCATGTCACAAGGTATATTTCTTATGATGACACTGCATAATCATGAAGCATTCAAGATAATTCTCATCCGATTTCATGCAACGAATTCTGGCATTGGTTTGACTGACAGGTTTCGTTCTGCTTTCAACGTATTCCTACTGGATCAAGCCGGAAAGTTGCCGAAATTTTTCGAATCGGAATCTGAATGAATTTATTGGAATGATGACACGATAGTTGATGTAAGGTAAGTTAGCACGCGATTCGAGTTTTTTCAAGAACGATTCGCCGAATCAAGCGTGTCAACTATGAATTCTTGCGTACCAGATAGAGCTTAACGAGCTCTATCGAACGGCATATTTAATTTTTGATACTAATTAAAAAATAGATAAATATAATTAAAAATATTATTTGTAACCATGGCGAACAATAAAGAAAATAAATATTCACTGAGGATGTGGGTGTGTGGGTGTGGATGTGAATGTGGATGTTTTATCAAATAGGAGATAAAAATGAAATTTTTGCATGAGAAATTAGTCAAACAACAATGACAAGTTCTAAGCTTGAAAAAATGGAACAACTTATAATACAAGAAAAACATTAGCTGCTTTTCGATAGGTTGTGTAATTAATGTAAAATTATGGCAAAAAAATAGACTTCATTTTATGATATTATTATATTCAATTAAAACTATTTCTTCATTGTTTATATTTACTTTTTCAAATCCTTTTCTACATGGTAAATAAAGAAAAGAATTAGTTTCTTCAATGTTAAATGAGTTTATTTATAAATGCAATCGATTTCGATTGAGTTTTTGATTTATCAGGATGATTATTTATTTAATTCTCAAATAAACTAATTCAGTTACAATATTACTTTTGTCCATTAGATGAAAATAGATTTGATTTTATTCTATACTATACCCAAAAAAAAATAATATCGTTTTTTTTTCTAAAAATAAGATCACTTTATTTCAATGGTGTATCTGTTCAGGTGAAAAAAGAAAACCAGATATCCGACTTCATAAGCGCAAGTAAAATCATACAGAAAATCGTGATCTGTACCAATCGTATACAAACTTACTGTTGAATTGTGAAAATTTATAACAACCTTATAATGAATTCGAGAGAAAATAATGATTTTTTGTATAATTTAAACTAATCTTACAAGATTTGAACGTCAAATGATTTGTCTTGAACATATTCACATGAATTATGCATAACAGAAATATATTCAAGAATTTAAAACAAGATCATAAACAAAGCAAAGCCTTACGCATTGAACAACATGCAAAAGCCAATCAAATCGTTCAACCAAAAGATATTTGAGTTGCACAATCATTGAAACGAAATGAGAAAGTACTTTTTCATGTATCTAATTTCGTTTTTGTGACAATCCCATGATCATCTAGAAAAAAAATTTACATTTTGCGTAATTACCATAAGAATATATGTTAAACAACGAAATAAACTTATTCTAATCGATACGTTTTTAATTAGAACCTAATTTTCTAAAGTTTATTGTTTATATGATTTGTTTCAGAGTACCCTCCAATAATAAAAGATCTGGGGTCTTCTATTATGTAGTAGTGAACAAACTATTCTGGGAATCTTCTATTATGATTATACATTTTTCAACGGGCTCCAGTTAAAAACTTTCTGGAAAATCTTCCTGGATTTTCAGGATTTTTTCAAGATTATCATGAGAAAATTAGAGGGAGTCTTCTATAATATTCAGCACATTGTACCCTCCAGAGAGTCTTCTATTATGGGGGAAAGGTTTAGTATATGAATAGGAGAAAAATTTTCTAACAACTAGCTCTTTGAACGAATACTAGGTGGCGATAATTCAGTTTTGACTTTATAATCAATTGATATTTGAAGTTTTTGGTGAGTATATTATTTATTTCTTAATAAAGTTCAATGTATGTATATGACCGATTAAATTGATGAGACAACTATATATTTACAACTATTATCCTATGTGCAGTTTTTGAAGTTTCTTTTACAAAAATCTAGAAATCACTTTAAATAGAATTGATCCATTTCGTCACTGTTTATTTCACTTTTGTTAATCTTGTTTCAGCTATTTACTTTGTATTTATTATGATTTTGAGAATAAAACTATTTGAGAGAATAATCAATCATTTTCTACTCAAATTATTGTTTTTCATATTTAATTCATAACATATTTTCATATTTAAATATTCTTTATAAAATAGTTTATTGATGTCGAAGAAATGAAATTCATATTCAATTAAATGATATTTACAAATATTTTAAACTTTATTTTATATTTATTAAACATCAAGAAAAGAATTCTTTTATTTGCTTATCAATTATCTACAAGCACAATGTTCAATTATTGCTATATGAATAAATTCAAAATTAATTAAATGTGTTCAAAAAGGGTGGGTGTGGATGTGGATGTGAGTGTGGATGTTGGTTGAGAGAAGACTGATCCTAACACCTACACCTACACCCACACCCACACCCACACCCTGATATAATTCATTATTTATATGATTGTCGTGTTATTCATCGTGATGTACGTCCACAAAATTTAATGTTAGATCGTGATAATAATCATGTAAAATTAATTGATTTCGGTTTTGCATTTGCATTTAATATAGATAACAAGGGGGTAGCATAGAAATAATAGGTCCACTTACATATGCTAGTAAATCATTTTTAGATTTGTATTTAAAATTATTATCTGGTCAGGGTTTTCCATATTATTTTTATGAACGAACTTTTGATTTAATATGTGCATTAAATATTATAATGGCTATAAGTAATGCTGATATCAAACGAAGTATTGATTCATTTAAAAATTTACAAGATGTTAACGAAGTAGTATTAAAATCATGGCAATTACGGAAAGATATGCAACGTATAAATAAATATTATTCAAATTTATTGAATTTAATAAACAAGCTAGATTCATGGTATCCATTAAATAAATCAGATGAATCATCAGTTTCTGATGTTTCAAAAGGACAATCAGCAATTTTTGACGTTATAAAAGATGAAATAGAAAACTTTTCTATATGTGAACAATTATATTTATGCTTTTATTTCTATATCTATATCACATGTTCATGTCATTCATTTAAAAATTCTACATAATACTTCTCATTAATATTTTTTCATTCATTTCTTTTTTTTTGTTTACTTATTATTTTGTTGTTTGTTAATTTTGATTTCTATCCATATATAAACAATCATAGCCGTAAAAAAATGATTTTTTCATTTATTAAAACGCGTGTTTTTGAATTTTCTAGTCTAAAGATAAGAAAGTTGTATTCTATAGACGAATATTGTCAATAACAGTTTCCCGGTTGCAAAATATTTTGACTGAAGAAATAATTTTCGTGAAGATTATAAAGTGAATTTCTTTTTGAATTAAAATAAAATCTTACGTTTTCAATCAAAATGATAATAAGTACCACAGTGTTAAATTTTGATTACGCTGGTCAAAACGGATTTTTCTTGATTATCAAAGGGGTGAGCGTGAGTGTGATGGAAGATATGAATCGACAGTACAAAGTTGAGGCTTCGTTTTCGATCCATTCTTGACTTGCCAAATTTTGTTACCTAGATGGAGCATTACCAATACCTACAGGCAGATGTAAGTGAAAATTTTTTGCCAGATAACCCATATCGAAAATGGCACCATTCGATAGAGAATCAAAGTCTGCATCTAAGATCGAACACAGGTGAAAAATTGAATCCAGTTCTAACATTACTTACGTTATACAAATAAATAATTAGATAATGTATCGATAGCAAATTTTTGCATTTAATGAGATTACCTGGAGAGTGTTGTATTTTCAAACAGACGATCTTCGGTTGCTTTACCGATAATTATAATAAGTCCCAAACTTTTTTTGCGAATAGTTTCTGAAACTGGCTTACTTATGAGGAAGATTTACTTTTTCAAAAGTCTAAAGATTTCTAAAATTAACAAGCTATTTGTCAAATGTGCATTGGTTTGCAGTTTTCATATTTGAACATATAATAACAACAATCTATCTATCTTATTTCTAATGAGAAGAGTTTCTTTACGAGTAAAATTTATTCTTTTGAAAACTCAATACTGATAATTATATTGTTGAGTGTGTTCTTATCGACATGGTCGAAGTAAATGATTTATGAACAATCTTTTCATGCTTAATCGATCTCCATTCAGATCAACTTCATGACAATAGTGAATATCCTCAAAAGAAGATAAACATTATTGTGCTTTAAATGGTGGAGAAAAGTTTAATAAGAAAATTTTTTTTTTCTATGATACTGAGCATCTAGATCATGACACAATAGTGATTTTAATAATCGATGAAGGTTTCTATCTAATGCATTCTATATTAAAATTTTATGAATAAACTATGACTGTTAGCCTTCAGAAAAATGGACGAGGTATTTTTCTGATGTCAGAAGATTTTGTTTTAGATAGGTTTTTTTCTAAACATTGCCATTCTTAAAAAGAGCAAACTTAGGAATCATGGCATTTTCTACGACCTTCACTCAAAACATTAAAATAATCATAAAAGTCGTAAAGACGACGAAATGTCTAAAAAGTCAGTAACAAATTTTTTCCTGGATTTTGTGAAATATTGTGCTTTTTATGCTCGCATTATTAAGAATTAGCTCAAACAAAGTTTTCTGAGACCTCACAGCTACCGTGTCCCATGTTTTTAGGAAGTTCACCATCATAGTTTATCTATGCAATTTCGATTTAGACTGCATAAATTATGTAATGACTGAGTGAGAAAATTATGATTTTTTTTTCATGAACAATTAATATAAAAAGACGAATCTAAATCGAATTCTAGTCTGATAAGTTATATTATTTAGTACAATTACTTCAAGAAGTATCATAGATATTTCCTAATCCGGTAAAAAAGTGAACATTTGACTAGAATTCTTTCGTAAATGCTGAGAAACAAAGGGTGTGGGTGGGGGTTCCAATCCGCTTTTTACTCAGACCCACACCCATACCCACACCCACACCCCACACACAAACCTACTTTGACATGTGCAATTGTAGTGAGAGGATAAAAGTTTTATAGCACCAAGAAGAAACAACTGAAAAATTATACACCCAAATCCAAACGGTTTGGGTCATTGGACACTAAATCTAAAACAAATCCAAATCAAATCCAAATCCAAAACCAAGCACAGGATAACAAACCGAAATCAGATCCAAATACCAGACATCAAATCCGGATCCGGATCCAAACCAAATCCAAATCTAATTTCGAATCCAAACCCTCTAATACCAAACCCCAAACACTCGGGTTTGTTGCATCGCTAGAAAGAATAGTGATAGAATAAAAAAAATCCGATATGATATTGCTTGAGAAATCGAATGTTAGAGTACTCTGATTCGAGCAGTCATGATGACATGCACCAGGATAATGTACGTAATTAATCTTGATTCATGAAATTCTAACGAAAAGAAAATAACAAAATAAATAGGGCGGCATTTTCCTATTAATTTATTGCAAATTAAAAATCTTGCAAATTTAAATTATTAAAAATTTATTTCGCGACTTAATAAATTCCGGTAAGTGTAAATTGATCCAAAAAGAGATAAATTGAATATGGGCGAAATCAGCCAGCGGTCAATCATCTATGAGAAAGGTTTAGTTATCGAATAATAAAAAAATAGGGTATCTATGACCGAAAGCATACTTTCAACAGATTATCAAACATGCTGAAGGCTACGAGATGTATTTTATACGAATGATAGAAATTCCTTTTTCTTCCATTATATATATAAAGGAGAGATTAATTCCCTAATTTTATCAAAAAAAATATTATTTTACACTTTGTTAAATTTCATTTTTGTCCGAAAAATAGATAGCAGTTCTATTCCAATTCCTTTTGTAAGAGTAAGACTCCATTGCTTAAATGATAAAACTCTCTTGGTACTACTTACGGATTAGAGAGAAGATCGGTTTTTATTATGACCATTTAAAATTTCATAATGCTAAACCTACCCTATGAGAATGTGAAAAAGAGATGAAATTCCTTAACGGACAGTAGTTTTTATTTTCTATTCGATGCAGACACTCATGTGAAGAAACGACCTAATGCTTCGAGAGTTTATTCAAAGCTGACTGATTTTTAGACCGAATATTTATTTTTTTCTTGCTGAGTTTCGTAGTAACGCGTTAAACTTTCAGTACATCATAAAAAGAAATTCCATTTTTGAAACTCCGCAACGGTCGATATTTTTCAAATAATTCTGCTCTGGTCAAAGAAGAATCAGTGATATTTATGCCAATAGTAGGTCTAAATAGTCTATGTATGATAAAAATTTTAGAGAGTTTACGTTTATTATTGACGAGATACAGATGTTGCAATGTGAAATCCTGAAATTCCGTAACATTGGTCGTGCCCATATCGGGTTCCATATTTCTATGAAATATTTGATATTTCTCATTATCGTTCTCACACTTGGTCTTCAATGGTACATATCACCGAGGCAAATGAGACTTCATCATCAAATATTATTTTTGGGACGTCCAGAGAAAAAAATTGTAACTCGCTTAAAATCATCGATTCTTTACAAAAGATTGTGCTGAAAATGTTTAAATTTACGAAGAATATCAAAGAAATTATCTCCAAAGATGCTGCAAAAGAAAAATTACACGATATTGACATGTCTACTTATTCATCAAAAAGGAACAAATCAAACAGTCCTCCAAAATCATCGGATAGTGACAAATTGAGATAGTCTGGTAATTCATCTGATAATGATCAATCAATCACTCCGCCAAAATTACTGGATAATGGCAATTTGACAAAGTTTGGTAATTCGTATAATATTAATAAAACCGTCAATAGTCAAGTGTCATTGTCACGATCTATCTGATCAATACAACAAAAGTGCTTCTTGGGTAATTCATTCAATCCTGAAAAATGGATAAAGATATTGTCAACAAGGGTGCGGATGTAGGGTATGAACCAGAAGAAGATACTCACATCCACACTCGGTCCTAATATCGTCTATTGGTTTTTGACAAATGCAATGCAAAATGGGATCGTTTACGTTCTGGGGAAAAAAAGATATGTAATCTATGATGACAGGATGCAAGCTAAAAAGCAGGCATCTGTTTCCAACATTTACGGTAGATACTAGATCGTTTCCGACGGTCGAAATTGATCGTCCTGAGTAAGAGTTCCAGACTAGAGTAGAGCGAATGGTTGCTGTCATCATAACTGTTAAAATACTAGTATCACCGAAGTAAACCATATTTTTGTCATTTTGCTTTTTGTGATTTTCATCGTAAATTTTTTTTTTTGCAATTTAAAAATCAACAATAAGAGATTCAGTCAAAACTCTTATCAATTTGAAATGTGTCATGACCTCTTCTAGATTATTTAATTAAATCGCATTTACTCATCTCATCAACACAGAACGATTTCTACTGTGAAAAGTTTTATCTTCATTTAAATAGATAGAATAAAGTTTATGAAGAAATATAGAAATAAAAACATTCATAAGTCATCAATTGACTTTTTTTCTAATGTACATTTTTATTAAAAGATAAATTTTAGGTCGAAAATTCAAAACTTTTACGTTTAAAAACAAGCTGTTTCTTTCTCAGAATTATTTATCGCATATGATGATTGTTGTTTATCACATTTATCCAAAGAGTCTTCGATCTTACGTTGAGAATCATATTCTTCACGTAATCGCCAAAGTGCATCAACAAATGTAATAAAGTCAACTGTTTGAAGTTGTTTACCATTAAATGTTTTATAATAATTTGCTAATATTTGTATATATTCATCTCGATAAAATTGTTTTAAATGACGAGCATAAACAATCAATGCTGTACCTGTATGAAATCGATCAGCAAAAAGTGTAATTAAATCATTATGAATATGATTATCATTAAACCATTTTTGAATATCTTTTGATGTCCAATTTTTTAATGAAGTTTCTTGTTCATTCGATTTTGTTGAAATCATTTTATTAGATGCTTTTTGTATAGTAATAGACTTTTGATCAACAATCAAAATAGAAAGAAGTTCATGAAGAGCACTTGTGAACATTTTTCGTCCAAAATGTACATATCTTTGTCCAGCTATGCGAATTCCAAGCCAACCACTTGCTTTATAATTTTGATTTGGAGGATATATAGGCACAATACGTTTTTTTAATGTATCACAAGCATAAGAAAGTTCTTGTCTACATGATTTTGAATCATGATATTCTTTTGATACAATTAAAACAATAACACTAGCTGTTTCCATAGCACCAGCAATTTCTTCCCAAAGATCATCTGAATAAATAGTATTATGATGTTCTTGTTTATAATCAACCCAAATAGGTATATGATGAGATAAATATTCAACAAGTTCATGACAAAATATTGAATCACTATGTGAATAACTAATCATAATATGTGATTGTTCTCTTAAATTTTCTTTTGATATAGGTAAATATGAAAATTTTAAATTCCATAAAATTCCTTCAGTTGCTTTTTTTAAAGAACTTATATCACGTGGAATTGTTTTAATTTGTGTACTTGTATATAATAATGATGATGTAGCTAAATTTGATAATGTATGCATAAAATTAATATTTGATTTTAAATTTTCATGATAAGATTCATGAAATGATATACTCCATAAAATATTAGCTAATACTATTAATGTTTCATCACTCATATATTGATGAACTCTTGTTGTATTACTCGTAATCGTTGCATATTGAGTAAGTAATTGACATAAACAATCTAATAATTGATTATTTTCCTTTAAACATTTTATAAGTATATCATCATTAACAAATAATTTACTTAAAACATATAAAATTTCTGATATATGACAACATTTATAAAAAACTAAACCATTTTGTGAAGAAGAAATTATAAATGAAATCATTTGTTCAAGTACATGACACATTAATTCATCATGTAAAATATTTTTTTGTTTAATTGTATTAGCTTCTATAAGTAAAGCATGAGTTATAAATTGAATAAAACGAATGCATGAATAATCTTCTTCATTATAATCGATTTTCATTTGTTCATGACTTTCAATTAGAGCATTAACACAATTTAATTGATTTAATACTTCAACAGCAATTGTATGTTGAGCAAGTTTTTGTAAAATAAGATTAATTAAACGATCAGTTTCATATGATGGTCTTGGTCCAGTTTGTTTTAACCATTGAATACATGCATTTGGCCATTCAGAATGAATTACACTTGGTACTAATTTTGTTATTCTACTAAATGCCTTTATTAAAGTAAGAATTTTATTAATAACTTTGTTTCTTTGCTTATGTTGCCAATTAGTTTTAGTAAATTCAAGTAAATATGAAAGAAGATTTGATGGTAGATCAGCTTCATTAATTGATACTAATAAACTTGAATAAGCAATAATAGGTAATAAACAATTAATAAGATGATCATATGTACCGTCACTTGTAAAATAATTTTGTTTAAGTAAAGGAATATAATTATGAAAAATAATTTCAAGACAATATGAATCTTTAATTGCAAGAAATAAATCTAATAAACATAAATCATTAAATGTATTCGATAATGCTTCCAAAAATGAATTTGTATGATAAGAATTTTCATTGTTATCTGATAATTTTTTATCAAAAATTGGAATTACTCGATAAAAATTATCAACAATAGCAAGACCAAATGGTTTATTTTCCATTAATCCATTTGGTGTTGCATGTTGTAATTGAATCATTAAATGTTCAATTACATTAGAATATTCATTTGCTGTTTGATGTAAAGATAATCTTTTTAAATCATTAACAAAATCATTCGTCGCCATTTGACAACTCATATAAGTCAAATCACCACTCATTTGATTTTTTTTTCTTGTATAATTTAAAAATCATGCGCGTATCGTATATATAATATTACCTGACCATTAGAATTTTTTTTTTGTACGTCAGTCTTATTTATCATAGAGCAAATTAAGCATACAAAACGTACATCGATAATTACTGTGTCATACTTACGATAGCAAAAAAAACACGTCATACATATTACATATTGTATTTTTATAACTACAAGCTTTCATTGCCTCGGTTGAATAATCTCCTTTGTATGTATATAAAATACGTAGAGTATATATAGACCGGCATATAGAATATGAAAACTTAGGTGGATAGAATGAAATTTTGCACTTTTTTATTAGTAGTGTCAATGCATCTATTTCCTATTTCAATTTTATGTGAAATAGATTCTAATTGATCAATAGAATCATACTATTTTTCACACATATTTTTGACTTTGTAATAGCATTCTATGATGGATTTTGACGGTTGTTTCTGCTACCATTTGTATAAATGATCTATATATTGCCATCGTAGAACATAAAGACAAGAATATTTCTTCAGATTAGTTAAATTAACTTTGACTTCCATTATCCTCCATGAATATTACTCAGATCAATTTAGTAGAAATTTTTGGAATACGGCGCATTATAGAAAAGAATTCACTTCAATTCTATTGAGTTTTTCATCAACCAATGCCATCGTTTTTATTGTGTCGATATCGTAAGATTCGATAATTAGCTCGAGCATGCAATGTATTCATTCTAAAGATTTATTTTTGAATGGTATTTGATTGGTCATTATTTTCATTGAATAGAAACATTATTGTGTTGTTTTTGGTATCTTATATCGTTTCACTCTCCGAAGCAATGTACAGTAATTGTTTACGAGTTTTCTTTACTTTTTCGGCACATAACTCAAAATCTTATTTTGTGTCGAGATTATCTAAAACTACAGAAGTCGTACGAATTTTGTAGAAATTTTGTTCTGCAGTTTCGTTTATTCTCGATCTGCATCACAAAATGAAAATTTTGAAGTGAGAACTCTGTTTTCTTTCGATATAATGAAAACGAGTTTCAGCACCAACACAGAGTATTGATTTGATAATATGTTGCGGCCATCTTCCAAGTTTTCGTCGTATCGAAAATCAGTAATTAAAATTTAAAATGTATTCGTCAATCTCGTACTTTAAATGACACTTAGATTATTATGACTACGCATCGAAGTACTTAGAGCATACCAAAGTTAGTGGCAGTGGCACTTTAATACTGTACAGTAAGCCTTAAAAAAGCTTCTGTCCATCTGAGCTGATCGTAAAAACAATGCTCTACATTTCTATGATATTTCATCGTACTTCAACTAATATTATAATAATAAGATTTCGGCAAATAGTTATTTGTTATGATATGTGGCGGTTATATGAACGCTCATGTCGAAAAACAAGAGAGGCATATTTTTTGAATAGCTTTTAATAGTAAAAAAAATAGGAAAATGCAGCTTTCATCGTTGGAAAGAGAAGATCATGATGCATTGAATCGTAGATAACAGGATTTTTTTACTTTTTTTCAAGAACAAACGTAGTCCCATTGGCTGTTCACAGTGAATTTTCAATTATCAGGTGTGTGGTCAAATTGTCAATCGAAGATCTACAGAACTGCGAAAATATTAACGGTTTATATTTTATCATTCAGTCGTTACAAGTTTTCTAGCAAATACTATGAAAAAAGATCACTTTTTTGCTTTTTCTTTTTTAATAAGAAAAAACATTTTTCTGATATTTAGAAAACTAATTGAAAAAGCTTCAAGAATCATATAAGAAAAGACTAAAATATACGATTCAATGTGTCGTGATCTCCTCTTTCCAACGGTGAAAAAAACTACAGCATCATAACAAATAGATTTTTGTCAAAAGTTCATTATCATGATATGAGTGTTGAAGCATGATGCAATATCATAGAAATGTAAAGCATTGTTTTTACTATCAATTCATATAGATAGAAGCTTTTTTAAAGCTTACTATACGGTATTGAAGTGCCACTGTCACTACTTTTGGTATGCCCTAAGTATTTATCAAAATAAATCTTTGATAAACTTCATTTTATCTTCAAGTAACTTTTCGTGTTAAATTATGTTCAGTTAATGAATCCGATACTACTAGAAAAATAAAAGAGTATTTTATAATTAGTTCGATAAAGACTATTACCTTGGTTGTCTTTAAAAATGTAAGTTCGGACAACTGTTTGTATATCATATCAACTGGGTCGAAAAATTTTATTTCTTGCCGACTCAAAGAAAAATACATCATTCGAAAGAGGATATGGGTACGGGTGAAGAAAAGATGAACACTCACACTATATTCCACACCCATACTCGCACCCAATAGTTAAGTAAATCTGACTAAAAATATTTCGTAATAGATATAATAATTATCTCGGTATAGGATATGATTTTCTCAATAGTATTCTTTCTGTTCGAGAAAAAAACTTATGAGCATAAAAAAAAAGGTTACTAAAGGTCTATTTCGATCAAAGTTAAGATAGTAACTAAAGTATTAAAGAAATGAAATAAATTCATGCGAATTATCAATACTTTTAATGATAATTAATAGATGAATAATCTTATTTAAATAATAATAGAATGCAGTACTAGTTCATTTCTGGGTGTGGGTGTGGGTGTGGGTGCGGGTGCGGCTGTAGATGTTTGAATCTATACCCACAGGCAGACGCACACATACACTCTTAGATATTTTCTATGGCGTCCTAGTTCTTTGTTCTCATTGTTACTAATTGTAACGATTTTGATAGAGTGCATTGTCTTTGCTTCTTACAATTTGTTGTACCTTGTCTCTATTACAATGTATTTATCTTCTGCTCTTGCTGCCTTTCCTTTGGTGTTCCTTCCTTTTCTCTTATAGACTAGTATATAAGTGTGTGCTCTGTATGAAAGCGACACGACTCTAGATAAGAATAAATACAGTCAAGCACAATTCCATTAGTGCTAGCTCTTCTTCTGTCTAAAAATCATCATAGAAATGACCCATATATATTGTGAATAGCTGGAGTATACCTTAGGCAGTCTATGTTCGAAGTCTACCATCAGAGAAACAAAACTGTTCTGTTTTGAAAATTGATTTTTAACGAAAAGGATACTTTTGTTCTGTTATTGGAAAATTTTGGAATACTTAAGCGTAGTTTCAAGTGGCGCTCAGTAGCTAAAAGCGGCTTAAAATGGCTCAACGTACTTGAAAATAGTGCAAAACAGCTTCAAATACAAAATTCCTGTTTCCTTCTTGTTAATATTCCTAATCAAGTTTTGGCTAAAACAGAAAGCATCTCTCGTATCAAAGAATCGCAAGTTTCAGATAAATTAAGAGACGGAAACATAAAATATGGAACTGCCTCGAAATAATCATCCATACACATGATTAAAAAAAAACATCTTCAAGAAATCCCTTTATATCACATTGATTTCCATTGCTTCTAATTTTTTATTTGCTCCTTAAAAGTTTTATTGTATTCTTTATATGATTTTATTAATTTTTGTTTAAGTTTGCATGTTATTTGTTTCAATTGTATTCTTTTGTATCTTAGTTGTTTTTAAGTAAGCTTCTCTTTGTAACACAGGACCCTAAAGAGTCGTTCAATATATTTACAAAATAAACAGGAAACGCGTCAATGAAGTTAGACTCTCTTGTGTACTTATTTAGTGTGAACTTTAAGCAGAAATATATTCTTGGATTTGAGTGACCATATTCGACTAAAACTTGGCTGATAAAAAGCAAGAGTTGAGACTAATAGATTGATTTCTGTCTTTGTTAAAGCATAGACCGATATAATTTTGAATAGACTTATACCCTCATCCTCAGCTACCCCTACCCTTATTGCAATAGCATATGCTTTCCGATATTCTTTGTCGGTTGACATAGCCTTTAGAGTATGTATGTTGAAGGTTCTTCAATTAATTATCTGTTAAATCTTCGTGATATTGTTTATTGATATATCGAAGAAGTTTAGGATTTTCGCATTGAAAATATTTATTTTATTGTATTTATAATGGCAGTTTCTAAAGAAATCTAATTATGATTGTGTCAGTTGCAGTCACACCCACACCCTATCCTAACCAAAAATAATAATTATGTTTGTCATTCGTAATAATACAGTTGGTGCGGTTGAATCGTGTGTTTTGTTGTTCTAACCATTCTATAGTAATTGGCGTAAAGTTTTTTCGCTGAATGTATACATGTACACTGATCAAATGACGCATCTTACGTAAGATAAAATCAATAGTATTGCTGTGGGAATGGACACCTAACGATAAATGCTGACATTGCGAGGAAAATATTGGCAAGATTTTTTCAAGTTCATTTTTATCAAAACATTGTGATGGATTTCGGTCTAAACTGAAATTCATTGAACGAATCTTCCGTGAGAGATGATGACAAATGCATATATCAGTCCAATTATCTGTCAGCAATTTTAGCGTACTCTTTTTGACGGTCAATGAACATAGATATGGTGTTTTATCTAATAAAATATTAAAATCTTCTAGGGATAACGCTGCACCATCGCCAATAGTGATGTGTTGTAATTTAGTCAAGATATGAGCCCAAGGTAGTGCATTAAAGGAAGTATTGATTATCAAATTGATGATAGAACTTCGATAAAACATAGGATCAGGTGGCGAATAACTTTTCAAGTGTAATGTTTTCGTATTTGTATTCACGTTGATACTCCGATAATCAATAAAGTCTCTCGACCAATCTAACATCTTCATTTTTGAAGTTTTAAAAACTGTAAATACTTCAAAAGACAATGGTATTGTATAAAGAATAACATGTCTCAAATCTGTATTACATATGCCATATTCATGATCATGAGTAGGTGTTTCATGACGAGCAGATATATCACAACGTACAAAGCAGTTCTTTTCCAATGTATAGAATAGCGTAGAGAAAGATGCTGCAACTTGTTTAAGTTGATACAATTGACGATCACGACATTTGAACTGAAAATAGAACTTAAAACTTTTCAAGGATGGAACCGATGCAGAAATGATTTGTGCCCATGTTTCACCACGAGGAAAGGGTTCTCCTACTTCTTTTTGGTACACTTCTAGATCATTTAATTGAGGCAGATCCGTCAGTGATTGTTGGATGTGTAAACAATCTTGATAATCTTCATAAATGACTTTCAGATGTTTTAATGTTCGTGGCCATACTAATAGTTTATTTCTTGTACAATGACCTACAATTGTATACTCGATCGTTTCGAGTCCAGAGAAATTCTATAGAAATGAAAAAGAATTATTCTTTGTGGTTCAACGAGCTTCGTCTGCCTTCTTACTTTGAGCCAACTTGTGTTGGGACATGAACTAAAAATGAGTTTTTTCAACGTTGGAAGTTCGAATTCCGGAATATTTTCTCCACATACTGATTCAATTTCGAGCGATACCAAGTTTGAAAGAGATGGAAGCTGAGGAAATAGTGGATATGAATGATTGGATTGCATTTTAACGATAGATAAAGAGCGCAATTGAGAAAATTTATCAGTAAAACCATGATTTTCAAAGAAGTAGGCTAATTCTTGTGGTGTATGCTCACTATCGGAAAGCTTCAATGAACGCCACCGATTGGTGTCTTGATATTGAAAGATGGTGTCAAAGTTTTTCTTACTGACAGATGTTAAGTCGAATGTATCACAAAATTCGGCGAGTATGCTTTGAAAACGAGAATTCAGATTTGCGAATGCGATGACTGCATCAATGCAGGTTATATAAGATAAAATTTCAATAAAAATCTCATTGGGAATACTTTCAAATAATGTAACGTCATTTTGATAATGTAGTTTACTAATCATAATGGCATTCACTGTACCAAATAATGTTGAATAATTTATTTTATTATTGATATTTCTCTCGCACAGCTTCAACGAAATGAAAACGATACACGAATTGCATGTTATTGTGTAAGAACAAGTTACAGCTTGCAAAGCACACAATCCATGACTCATTACAAAAGAGAAAAAAGTTGGCAAATAGGCGAGCATGTGCTGACGGTGACGTGAGTGAATGAAGGTATCAAGATAAAATTTATTTGCATTTCGATTTTGTTAAAACACCTAAAATGTGAGTAATAAGATAAAACCTCGAAAGTGTAGATGTGAATGCTGAAGTGATGAAAATCTACACTCCACTCTCATGACGACACCTCGAACCACTTTCAATAGTCTGACTTCGAATCTGAAATAAAAACGAAATCAACTTACAAAGTGAAATTGGAATGTGATACCTTGATTGCATGAAGATTTGTTTCTAACTATTTGATGTTCAAAAACGTTGTCAAAGATAATCATATTTTATATATATGTATATGTAATTTGAAATTTTGATTGCATTACAGATTTATTAATAGTGATTCAAGAATTTCTCCTTATATTAATTAAGTAACATTATCAATCCTGTTTACCAATTTACAGGAAACAAAAATACCGAATTTAATTGGATGGAAAACTTGCATGTAGGAAAATATTTGAAAAATGTCGAAATCGGGGAGATTTGTGAAAGAATGTGTTTCTCTAAGAAGAAGTCACAAATTCAATAAGTTGAATCCTTTGTTGATTTGCTCTTCTTTAGTTTATCTATTTATAGACTGAGAATGCCACCGTATTTGCATGCGTAACATTCATCTCTCAATGCCTTTTTGACTTCTGCTAACCTTTTCTTGTATGCTTTTTCCTTTCGGTAATGTTTCTTGACATCTGTTCTTTTTATTATCACTATCACTGTTCATTTAAATCATCGACAAATATCTGTGTAGAGACCAAATAATATAAACTTTGATAGCAATCAATGATTTCACGATCCAGATATAAGGAAATAATGCTATGAACACGTAACAATGATTATCAATATTTATCTACCGATCAAAGATGACAGATTTCAAGTGTGACTAAGATGGTATAATCATTTGTCTAATTCACTGACAATAGTGTCATCTGCAAATATAATTCTTGACCGAGTCTTTCTTACGCAATAAAAGACTTATTTATATAGAATCCTTGAAAAGATAGATTGGAAGGCCGGGTACTTTTATTATTGCTTTGCGCCAAGACTGAAAGATTTTAAACTTCTTTGTTACATTTAATATGGGAATCTGTGACTGTCCAAAATAAGGCACAGATTATTGACTTTGGTATATTTACATATACAAGGTTTTTCTTAAATAAAAAAGTTTTCCAAAACTTTCTCAAAAGGGTGTGTGTGGGTGGGTGTGGGGTGGGGGTGCATGGAAACGGAAAGAAGACAACACCCACACCCTTCCCGGTGAAAAATATTCTGAAGAAACTCCCGATTATTTTTGATTAGCGACGGACAAATCCGATTTTCCAAACAAAACTTCTATCTTTTCTAGAAGAATCCGATTAAAATCGATTAAAATTCTATAATCGATTTTAAAATCCATCAACTCAATCACTTAGTTTTGATTCACCCAACTAAAATTGGATTTTAATCGGACAATCGATTTTAATCTGCTCAATCGATTGAAATCCCAATCATCAAAAATCGAATTGAAAGATTATCAATGGATTAGCTTAGATTAACCTAACTAAAATCAGATTTTAATCGGAGAATCAGGGTGTGGGTGTGGGTGTGGGTGTGAGTGCGGGTGTGGCTGTGGCTGTGGGTGGTGTGGCTGTAGGTGGTGTGACTGTGGGTGTGGGTGTTGGTGTGGGTTGGGTGTGGGTGTTGGTGTGGGTTGGGTGTGGGTGT
>CAJNOP010000378.1:154543-181854 GCA_905250075.1 Rotaria sp. Silwood1
TTGGTGTGGGTTGGGTGTGGGTGTTGGTGTGGGTTGGGTGTGGGTGTGGGTTGGGTGTGGGTTGGGTGTGGGTGTGGGTGTGGGTGTGGTGTGGGCGTGGGTGTGGATGCGAGAGTGGGTGTGGGTGGGTGCGGATGTGTCTTCACTTCACTCGAACTGATATCCACACTCAGACCCACACTCACACCCACACTCACACCCACACCCCACACCCACCCACACCCACACCCTACACCCAACCACACCCATCCGCACACCCACACCCAAACACAAGAAAATTATTACAAAAATAATACTAGTCTAGTAAATTGATTTGCCTATAATTATTTCATATGTAACATTCATCTAAAATAAGAAATGACAGTTTTACATATAAAGAATACAGAAATATTTAATAACCATTCATTTTGACTAACTATAGGAGTTCTTGTGAGCAAATTCACTTCTAAGTATTGACTTATCTTGTGCGTTATATCTTTATTAATTATTGGCATGTTTTTTTCTTCTTCTATACATAAATATATTTTTTTCTTTCTTTCTCTTGTCCTTGTGGGAGAGGAAGGGGGTATGCTATGTAACATTGGGAGGAAACCAGCTGTTTACCTATTATGTTTTATACTTCTAACATTTCTATTCATTTCATTCGTTTTTTATGTAAATGTGAATCAATCAAGGCACAAAATGAATTTACTAAATGTATAAAAAATTGCTTTTATGATAATGACGTGATAAATGGAAAAATGTTCTTGCTTGAGTGTCAGTAAACAACACGGCAATAACGAAACGCGATGAAAAAAGTCAAAGAAAAGAAGTAATACTATATATAAAAGGGGACTCTTTTCTCTTTGTCTGTATAGCCTTCATTCACCCATCGTTTCGCGCCAACGACATATATAATTAACATTATCGTTGGTGCTTATTTACATGTACATATGGATGAAAAAAGCGTCAAGAAGATGCCCGCCACTTCTAAAAGTGCTTCTGTAACAAAAGCATCTAAAACGCCTTCTACTATTGTTTAGTCTCAGAATATACCGACCGGACGATGTATTCTTCAAAATTTTGTTCTTATTTAGCTCAACGCTTACATTGACGAATCAAACGATCACGTTCATCATTTGTTGGCTCTATTACGACGCCATCTCAATAGAATCAGTAATGGGCGGGAGACGGTTGGTCGACGAAATGACCCTAATGGAAAATAATTTGAGTAGTAATTTCTTTCGAAGCATTTATACTTCTTTTTTCAACAGTATGCTACTCTCGACTCACAGGAAAACGTTCGCAGACACTTTATAGTGTATTGAATAGAGTCCTGTGGAACCACGATTTTTTGGTCCTATCTCGATCCCGAATCATAAGCACGGGGTGCCAATTCTATCCAGGTCCCACCGTTTTGGTCCTGAAGACTCTCACGGTCTGTGCATGATATGTTTTCCTAACCAGGTACTCCCATCCTTGTTACACTAATTATTCTGGGGGATTGATGATCCTGAACCAAGATCTCTAATCAAGAATGTGCATACAAATTGTCATATCATGTAGACGCAGAACCCACGGAAACAATGTAAACCTGACCGACTGGCTAAGATTTTCAACAGGATCAAAGTTGCCTGAGTCTTTGGGCCAAGCGACTCATGGAAAAATCGTTGCAAGTCAGCACACAAAAAGATTACATGACAGTTACATCCGACAACTTTTTCTTCATCTGTCAGAGATTTCTTTATGGCTTTCCTATTAGAGTTCTAAAGCTCAGGTTTCGAAGGATCACTTTTGTATTAACTTTATGAAAAAGATCTGTGAATTTATCGCCGCTGTATTTTGTAAATAGTAAGATATATTTAGAGTGCATAAGTACTAGATGACAACTCAAAAGGGTATGATGCTTATTTTCTGCAGTGACATATTACAATGAAAAGAAGAGTAATTATTGATCACTTGGATTGTTTAATGAATTTATTTCATTATTATCTTTCTATCATCAAATTTAGACGAAATCTCTGATATAGATACTATTAAGACCCTAGATATTAAACGCTGCACTATAACTTGATGAATCGAACTCGGAAAAGCCTCTTAGATACCTAATAGGCTAAAAACCTAACATTAATCAGATAGCTTAACGATGAACTGACAAAGATTCAATTCTATCCCTTCCCATGAGTTTTCTATGTATGAGTTAAAAAACAAACTAATCAGCAATACTGAACTGCAGATATCATAATACATGCAGCAATCATCTTTTATTTTTGTGACTACAACAGGATTCACCTTTGGTCCCGTCTTGATCCTGGCTCAGTAGTTTTCTGGAAATTTGGTCCAAGTCCCGCTCTTGGTCCTGCAGGGCTCTAATAGTGAATAAGAGAATCCATCTGCCTTCTTACACTAGTTTTCTCCTAAAAATAGCATCATGGGATTCCTCTGCTAACAAGTCAACTTGATTGCGAAAGAACCATTTTTTCAAGGTAGATAGAACTCATTGAGAGCTACAAAATGGTAAGACCAATATGTATGCAAAAATGCTGTCCTCGATGTTTTCTAAAGAACACACTGTTGAAATACTATAATAAATGCATAGGTAGGACACTTGTGTTTCGATTATGTCAACTAAGGAGAGATTGTTCCAGTACTCATATGGAGTGTGGATACAGAAGCAACTTAAGAAAACGGAAAATGAATAGTGGTAGTCGAAAAAGAGTTCAAAAAAGCATTCATGTATAAACTGTTGAGATAAAGAAAACGGTTTAACATTACAAACCTCTGGTTGAAAAAAAATATTGGACTTTAAATGAACTCGAATATAGGTTCACGTATAAAGTTGCCCAGAAGATTTTTGAATGAAACCAAACACACTTTAATAAAATATCTCTGAGTTTGTTCTTAGGTTGATACGAACTCTTTACTGACGAAATTTCGATTTGCCTCTTTGCGACTATGCTTTATCATACAATCATAATCATATGCCAGGAGATGATTATTCGTTTGGACTTCTATTGCAGTGCGACTGGATTCCTGCTCCGAGAAACTGTTTGATTCCTTTTCGATTCTGTTGGCAAAAGAACTCATTTCGAGAACAGTTATGAGGGATTCCATACGATGATACATACTCCTATTCCCCAAATGCTCGGGCTCGGCCTTTTGGTGTCTTGTGTGGGCTTTTTCTAGCTCTACTCGAGTGGTATTCTTGCTTAAAAAGTTAATTTGGTTCTATGGAATAGAGCTGATGAGGGAAGGTCTCCAAGTGTCAAATCACTTTTTGATCGACTATATGCTCAAACGATAGACTTTAATGAGCTATCAAATTAGCCGACAAGAGTTTGGTTTTCTAGACCTCTTGAGCCGGAATATATGATTATTACTATTACTAGTTTTGTTTTAATAGTGAACTGATATATTCGGTATTTTGACTAAACATGCTTCGATCCCACTCAAATTCATATCAGTACTAAGGAACTCAGTACGGATGAAGATTTCAGAGTTTGAAGATAAATCATTGTTTCTTATCGAATATATAAATCTGTTTGACATACTGATAGATTATTAAAAAGCAGCATGTGTTCTTGCTGAAAGATGCAAGTATCGAGTTCATCTGATATTATCAACACACATTCATTTTATAGTGAGCATGCATGTAGAACTACCAGCTCATTTGTCGATACTTTTGTTAATAAAATTCGAGAAATGAATTTGTGTATTTTTCATTATAGAACATACAGTACTAATATAGTAGACTTCATTTCTGAAAGATGTCGATATCTGGCATGTGTATTTCATTGGCCAAAATAATCCTTTTTTTTGTTTGAATACGTTCGTTGCATAGAATCGTTGATGATCGAAATCGGCAATGAGAGGTAATTGGATGCTGACGTAGTTCAAAAGTAAATGATATGTAAAGTAAAAGGAGTGCCTAGGGGAGTATATGATCGCCCAAAAGGAAAAATATATATATATATTTAATCGCGATGCATAATTTCTATTACTATTACAGATATTATCGATGTGATTGCTCCTCATGTTTGTTGATTGGGTGTAGTTATCTTGACTATATATTATGTATTGAAAATTTTCTCAACAACACTCACTTCCACTGATTAAATGATTCAATCCATTTGCTTTGTTTTTTGTTGACTCTTTTTTGATTTATTAACACGTTACTGAGCTTATATCACATGATGAAAATTAAACAATGTCATCGTTACAATTTTTGTTACCAAAAGTATCGACAAATGAGCTGGTAGTTCTACATGCATGCTCACTATGAAATGAATGTGTGTTGATAATATCAGATGAACTCGATACTTGCATCTTTCAGCAAGAACACATGCTGCTTTTTAATAATCTATCAGTATGTCAAACAGATTTATATATTCGATAAGAAACAATGATTTATCTTCAAACTCTGAAATCTTCATCAGTAGTGAGTTCCTTAGTACTGATATGAATTTGAGTGGGATCGAAGCATGTTTAGTCAAGATATTGAATATATCAGTCCACTATTACATCAAAACTAATGTCGGATTTTTTTAAAAGTACCAACGACTATCTTTTGAATAACTTTATAACGGTTCTAATTATAAAGCTCGGGTTTTCACCATTAGAAAGAGCAAGTCGAGGGACGTCGATCTCTATAAAATTCATTAGGTTTACGAGTCTTTTGTATGGTTGTTTGCAGTCGAGTATCTTATCGGTTGTCTATTTTCATGAGTTTCCATGACAATTTACCATCTAATTGGACCAAAATGTAGCCTAAATCGTTCTGTATTTGTGTTAAAATTTTCAAATTTTACTATTTTATCCTTGATTTCTTTTTCTTATGCCTTGATGTTAAAAAGTGAACATTTTGGCACAAATGTAGAACGGCTTAGCCTACATTTTGGTCCAATTAGATGTTAAATTGTCATGGAAACTCATGAAAATAGACAACCGATAAGATACTCGATTGCAAAAAACCATACAAAAGACTCGTAAACCTAATGAATTTTATAGAGATCGACGTTCCCCGACTTTCTTTTTCTAATGGTGAAAACCCGAGCTTTATAACTAGAACCGTTATAAAGTTATTCAAAAAAATAGTCGTTGGTACTTTAAAAAAAATCCGACATTAGTAATAGTAATAATCGTATATCCCAGCTCAAGAGATCTAGAAAATCAAACTCTTGTCGGCTAATTTGATAGCTCATTAAAGTCTATCGTTTGAGCATATAGTCGATCAAAAAATGATTTGATAGTTGGAAACCTTCTCTCTTAAGATCAAATGCACACAATTGTTCTACGCTTGCAATTATTATATGTTTTCAACAATTTGGTCTTTAGAAAATATCGAGGACAGCATTTTTTTTCATACATATTATTCTTACCATTTTGTAGCTCTTGGTGAACTCTATCGATCCTGAAAAAATGGCTCTTTCGAAATCAAATCGACTTGTTATCACAGGAATCACATGATGCTATTATTAGGAGAGATCTATTGTGAGGAGGCTGATAGATTTTTTTATTCACTACACTATAAAGTGTCTGCAAAAATTATTCTGTGAGTCAAGAGTAGTATACTGTTGAAGAGAGAAGCATAAATTCTATGGAAGAGGTTATGAACCAAATGATTGTTGTATATAGGTCGATCTGTCAACCAACCTTTCCTCGTTCTTCTCTTAAAGTAGAGTACTTGATAGTCATTCTTTTCAGATACTAGTGAAGTAGTAAAGCAACAGTAGCTGTTAGTGTAAACAGAAAAAAAGAGTTTCAGCAGAAATGAGTGAACCGAATGCAATGTACAATCCGATCAATCACTATGGCTTACCATCAAAGGTAGCACAAGAGGCGTACGGCTTATTTATGAAATTTGATCGTAATCGTAATGGTTCAATTACATTAGATGAAATACAAGAATGTGTGAGACTTGCGAAAGTACAATTTGAAGATACTGATATGGATAAGATGCTTCTTAAATATATGGATTTAAATGAAGATGGTACTGTATCACTTGATGAATTTATGAAGTTTATGGCTGCTGTTCATCGTAATGAATGTCAGGAATTTAAACCATTTGTTACCGATGTCAAAAAATGATGAAGGACATGGTGATATATAAAAAGACATTTTCAAATATGGCAGAACTTTACGTTTTTTTCTTATCTACTTATAAGATTTTTTTGGATGTTATTATATCAGTGAATTGCATCTTTTTTTCGTAAAATTCAAAAAATAATAAGAGTGTGAATTCATAAAAAATAGACCACAATATTCAAAAGGAGCGGTGTCAATGACGAGATATACATATCTTTCTGGCCAAAATAAACGACACACCTTATTTTTTTCGATTATTTCTCTCTACCATTCTCGTTTGATCTCATATTTATACCACAAATATATCTTTAAGGGTGTACGTGCCAGGGTGTTAGTGAAGAATTTAGCTGCCACGATCGCGATTTCGTCCATACTAAAGGACTCACCAGGTGGCTTTAATTCATCCTACATATAGTCCTTACGAAGATCGATACGGCTATTTCGAAACTACCAGTATGCCTCTTAAGAATAGGGATGTGGCTGCGGCTGTGGTTTGTACGAAAGAAAGACGCCGACATCGACATTCACACCGACACACCCACACGTTATCCATGTATGCTGTATCTTCACCAAATGTTATCGTAATATGCAAAGCGCAAATCGTAGCACAAAGATCTATGATGAGCTGTTCAAAGTCATGACAATTGATGTAATTCAGTGAGAGAGAAAAACATGTGTGTCAAATGATTTCATACAAGCGAACACACTTTTGCCTGTTTATTATAAAGTTCCTCTGGTGAATGAATGGCAAGACAGTGAAGTTAAGAAACATACAATAACAAACTAGCAAGTTGATTGATGTGTATAATATTGTTGATACCGAGGTGTTCGATTGAACTGTAGTCGTTGGCGAAGATTGGCAATGGCTCCTTTCTGAATCCTTCGCTCAGTGATAATTGGCAATATTTTAATGCATGTAGACTAAATATTTGACGATACAGGGCCTTGATTCCTGTAAAAGGGACCGACAGAAAGGATAATCAATGAAGATACAAATGATAGAGAAACTATTTGAAGAAGAAGTTCTTCCATATATTTAGATTCAATTTGATCAAGAACAAGTCTTTCAAATCGGAAAAATTTTGTTAGTATATGAGTCGAAAAAAAGATTAAATCATAAATAATAGGATTTGATACTCAAAAAGAATTAATTCGATGCACATGGGTTATAAAAATATCTGTATTGTAACGTTCAAAACCCGATTTTGACATGAATGAGATATTGATGTTAATTGGAAATCTTGAATTGGCAATAAGATTACGAAGTCGTATATTCAGATTGAAAAAAAGCTTCATATATATCATACATATCCAGATATTCGAATATTTCGTATCGCAGTTCATTGCACAGATCTTTAAAATTGGTAATAATTTATCTTGATAATCTCAACAACAAGAGTAAGGTGTGGGTGTGGAAGTCTAGGAAAATAGGACCTACGACCGCATCTACACCCACACCCACGAGTACACTCACACACTCACACTCACACCCACCTATACCCACACCCATACCCGCATTGCATTTACAGAAGGATCGAAGCTTGGGACGTCTATAGAGAAATTAAAATTTCTCAATATCTGTAAATAAATCTTCCGACGAGTTGTCATTAAAATCAATTTCGTCATAGACTCCTTTGATTTGGAGAGTATGTAGCAATAAACAGACAAGAAGAACTTATGATCTCGATTTTATTTTCATTCAAGTATATACAAAAAAACAAATAATTATATAAATTAATAAAGGATAAAAATAAAGTTCATAAATACTTATGAAAAAGGAATGTTTGGATTCATTCAGATCATAATTAAGCAATCACATTCTTCAAAACCAAAATTAAATGAAGATTTTTATTTGAATTATCCATTGTAATTTATTCAAACCTGTAGGAAATTTCCTTTTCATGCTGCTTCAGATAATTTTCTTGGCCTTGTTCAATAATATCCAATTGTTTTTTCATATCATCAATCGTGCTAATAGTTTCGATTAGTTTATAGATCTTCTGTAAATCGATATTTGGACATTTCAATTTGAATGCATTTTGCTTTTCTTCATATTTTTTTCTTAATTCAATCAATATATTTCGTATTTGTGAGTTCAGACATTGAGAACCTTTTGCTGAACAAATTTGACTTTCCTCATCAATTATTTGTTTGAGTGCATTCAAGAAAGGATCTTTGAGTTTTGATGTATTCGAAACATAAACATAAAAGTGAGCAAACTCAAAAACAACTTCTTTAAGTTGATTGTAATTGGACTTCATTTCGATATCAGATTGTTCATCTTCTTCATAGGTAATTTCATATTTAAGTATATAGTTGTCGTCAATATGTTTCTTAAGAATACAATCATATTCATCATATTCGTCATAAACTAAATACAAATCATCAGGTAGACTCCAAATATTGCTGTGTTGCTTTGAAGTACGTTTGGTCTCATAAGAAATACTTGAAGATTGTGGGATAATAACAAGATTAAGCTTTATTTGTGTCTTTGAATGCTTTTCTTTTTTCAATATAATATTTCGAAGCATATTTCGCATTGTTTCTAATATCGGAAAGATTCTTTGACTGATTTTAATTTGTAAATGTTCAATTGATTGCCATTGACTATGATCATAAGGGTCTAACGTTTCAGAAATATATTGAAAAAGTCGATTTGATTCAGTTACTGACACTTTCCAACTTGTTTGATATTCTTCTTCTTCATATGTATCGAATTCGATTTTATTTTGAAGAGCAATTAAATAACGAAATGCTTCATTATCGAAACAAAAAACATTCGATTTATTAAATGGAATATCTTTAGTTGGTAAATTATTAATCATTTTTTTGATTAATGGAGCAGTATCACCTGGAGCAAAGAAAGTTGATCGAGTATTCGTAAAACAAAAGATAATATTATGACGAGCATTTTCACTAAGAAAATTAAGTAAATGAGTGAAATATGATCGAAGAACAATATTTAATTTTGATTCATTCGGCTTAAGAAGTATACAAATTGCATTTAAATGTGAGAGATTATTGATAAATGATAAAATATGTTGCATATTGTAATCATCTTGATCTAGACCACGAGTATCACCCATTCCTGGTGTATCAATTATTCTAAAGTAAGTGTGAGTATCAATTTTAAAAACATACGATTTACAATGTTGAGTTACTGATTGACCCGGATGATCATAATCTTCATTGGAATCGGCATCACCAAATTTAACAATTTGCTCTTCAAAACTGTGACCAACTGTCAAAAGAAATGAGACAGGCATAAGTATTACAGGGTCACTTGAACGAGCTGCTTCAAACGTTTCAAATTGAAGATAATTGACAAAAGCATTGATGAATGTTGATTTACCTACACCAGATTCACCGAGCAGAAGAACATTGATATAATTAGTAGTTGGCAGAGATGGTAACGTATCAACCTGTTGTTTAGTTGATGGTGTTAAGTCAGAAGTTGATTGAGTCTGTAATTCTGGTAAGTGATCTTGCATTTGTTCACCGTTGAAGTATTCATTTAATGGGAATTGATTATTCGACGATGAAGAATTTTTCAAACTTGGTGAACCCAATAATCTTTCATTGTCATTTGACTGGTTTTTTGATGATTGTACGAGTTCTGAAATTGATATTGATGGCATATTTGATAGACTATTTGGTTTTTGATCATGTGCTAATTTTTCACTTAGTACAAAAATATGTATTTCATTTACTGATATTGGAGATTTCATTGGTGTGACTGTTTCATCAATGTTATTAGATTGTTTATTTGGAATATTTGAATTCTTAGTATTTTTTTGTTGCAAATCGTTTGTGCGTTTTTTATTATTTGTAGATGCTTGAGAATCGTTTGCTGACATGTTTTCATTTGACGATACTGGTGGTTGCCATGATGTATGTGTTTTTTTTGTGCTCTTAGGCTGTTCACTTGAAGGATTTGAATCTTCGGTATTTTTTTGTTGGGAATTGTTTACGCTATTTTTATTATTTGCAGGTACTTGAGAATGGTCCGTTTGAATATTTTTATTTGGCAATACTAGTGGTTTCGGTGGTGTGATTTTTTCGTTTATACTCGTAGGCTGTTCATTTGTAATATTTGAATCTTTATTGTTTTTCTGTTGGAAATCGCTTATGAAGTTTTCATTATTCGAAGATACCTGAGAATGTTTTGTAGGAATGTTAATTTCATTTGGTAATAATATGTTGAATTTTTTAGTGAGAGTTATGGTGGCTTGCTCATACGAAAGTATTCCCTTTCGAACTTTAATAATCAAATCACAAATGCGTGTGGTTTCTCGTGGATATGTTGTTAGTGCCTTTTTGATTTTGTTTTGGACTATATCAAGTTGTGCTTGAGAATATTCTTCCATTGCATTTCTCGCTTCTTGTTCGATCGGAATAACTAACTCTGGTTTTTGAGTTGATAACTGAAGCAAATATTGTTTGACACTTCTATGAAATGAGGATTCAAGCAGAATAAATTTATCTTCCTGGGCAGAGTGATTAGGATAAAACCATTTGATATCACGAAGACTATATTCCAACGGATGGTAACGGTAAGCATGTGGCATTTTTATAGTTATTGAGTCCAATAGTACAGGTAATTGGTGTATTTGGGTTAGTTCAGGTGTATTAGAGAAGATTTCGATAATCTTGATTCGACTCAGGGAAATTTTCTCTGCTGTTTTTAATTCAAACTTGTCAGTTGTTAATCGTTTACATATTTCTTGGAATAATATATCAAGAGAAGTTTCATTATTAGAAGATAGTTCTAATACGGCAAGCACTTGAATACCTGATTTGATTCCTGAAATAATGTGAGTTGCATTGATTTTAGGTATCTCTCTCGGAATATATTGTCTAACTACCTTTGGAGCAAATTTAATTGATTCATGTTGACCAGAATAATAATAGTAAAAAAATCGAATGTTTTGATTGCTCGGAAATGAATAATTAACTAATGAAAGCATACCTTCTCCTGGTACAATATTTAAGATAACATTCAGCCATAGTTCATCATGAATACCAATATCATGAAATAACTTTTGACAATCAAATGTATCACTGTTCATTACGGTACATCGGACTACTTCCACGGGTATTATTTTTGTTGTGGGAGTTTTCCCCAATGGTAATGTTTTAAGTATTTGATCTGTTCTTACATCATAGAAAGAGCCAAGAACACCGGAGTGATTGACAGCTAAACGTCTTATGGAATCTTCATCCAATGTTAGAGCGTTGTTAGCATATTTTATCATAGCCGCTCCAGTATTTCGAAATCTTTGTGATAAAGAAACAGGACCACTCATTCTAAATACAATTTCAATCTAATCTAAAAAAAGAATAAAATTCAATCAATTATAGAAGAAATTTTCAGGTATTATGATTTACGTTTAGGAAGAGCTCTATGAAGATGTGCTGTTTTAGATTCTTACGCAGTCTTAAGTTTTTATTTCTATAAATTAATTTATTCTTGTTTTTGGTTACATATGCATTACTTTATAAGATGCTAACAACTGATCCGATTGCGATAGAGATTAACATCTGTTTTCGATATTTTCATCATTCTCTTCGAGATTCAATATTTAATATTTCTACTGTAAACAATTAAAAGAGACGATTAACTTTCAACGAAAAAAGACCGTTAATATTAGCATTAAACATTAATAAAAGCTCTATGGCAAACAAAGAAAAACACAGGTTTCTTACTCGTTTCTATTTTTTTTCTATAGAGGTTAAAATAAAAAAATTTATTTAACTATTTGTGCAATTTAAATCAATTGCAATTTAGAGCAGTATTTGGTTTTAAATAAAAATAGTCAAGCTGGGCATTTCAATGTTTTACAGGGACTTTTTTTCTTCGTCTAAGATTATCCGAAATCTGTGTGAAATATTATTTTTCAAAGATTAGTTCAACCGATGTATATTTGACACAAAAAAATGCACATTTCGTAGAAAAAAATCCACTAATTAATTTCCTATCAAGTAAACAAAGCAGAATTTGGTTTTTAATTTACGTAGAAAAGATAAATTTGGTATAGATAATTGTAACTTTACTCAGTATACTATGTGATGGTGATGCCAAGTTGTCTCAGCCTTCTGCGAACCTTTGAGCTCCTCGGATGGAATTTTTTAAAGATGGATTTTATTTGCCTGGAAATTGAAAAGTTCGTAAGAAAGCTAAAAGCTGGTTCCACTACTGGCACTATAATCTTTCAACTTTAACTATCCTTTATTTATGGTCATAAGTTTCAACGAAGGATAAAATTTTTGCCCTGAACTTCTTTTGTTTTCACATTAACGACATTCTCAGTATTAAAATTTTTTTTTGTTTATACCTTTCAAGATCATTAATTATGATAATACTATGTGACTAGAGAAATTTTTAAATAATAAATTGTTTCGAGAAAAATATTGGAAAAATTTGCATTTTTTTTGCTTATGTTGGCTGAAAAAAAACAGTGAGATTCTTATTTTTGTCACTTATCTTTACAAGTTTGTGATTCGTGTTTAGTTTGCAGTTGATTCTCATTTGTTTTTGACTTTAAAAAGTAGTGTTGAAGAAAAAAGCAAGCAAGGAAGAACAATAATGTCTCTGTTTTAGAAGGTTAGTCACAGTATTTTAATATTTACAACAGTCACATGCAGAACAGAGAAAAAAATAAATTTGCAAATAAAAACAAATCAAATGTGAGTTGCAACTGCACAAGAAGAGTTTGGTAAAAGTTGTAATTGGTAATATATGACACGCAAAATTTTGACTTGAAATTTTCCACACAACAGTGACAATATTTACTCATAACACAAGGAAAAACACACGCAAAAAATAGGAAATGAATTTTCTTAGAGCAAAAATCCAAAAATAATAATATAAGTATCTGCAACCGTTGTACTACTTTTTTGTCTATATGATCACATCCCACATCTTTTCGCAGCTTTGAGAAGAATAGCAGGTCACCGATTAATGTCAAAGTATAGCTTAATCTTCGATGATACTACTATAATTTCCTTTTTTTCAGTCAAAATTATTCTTATCATACGTCTCAGGTATGATCATGAATTTTATTTGACTTCATCAATGATTGACACTTTCATTTACATTTAAGTTGACATCAAATTTCATCTTGTTAGTAATCAAAGCACGCATCTTGCTATCGATATTTTTCTTTAGAAAGTAGAAATATCTAATGGAAATGAAACGAATATGTTTGTATGGATGCAATGATTCGGTAGATATTTAAGTGATTTGACTTTCTTCAACAGACCTCGAGAAAATATTTAACAATTTTGTCTTTAAATGTTCTATACATAAATTCGCTCTCTCTTGAACTTCCACTAAGTTGAGTACAAAAGTCAATAGCTTTGATGATTGTATATATCTTACTAATGAATATCTCCAATCTTTATCTACATTAATCATCCAAGTTAATAAAATTATCTGTTCATTATCAAAGATAGAGAATACAAAAAGTATAAATGTGATTCTTGAATATTAAAAAAAAAATTGTCCTAGAAATCAACTTATTGTAGAATGTGGGTGCGGGTGTGGGTATGGCTAGGGGTATGGGACGATAGTACCTTGCCAACCATACCTACATCTACACCCCACACCCACACCCACACCCACACCCTCTTGAAAAGAAGAATTGAGCGAGCGTACACAGAACGTTATGCACACATATGGATGCATATTTCAAGGGTATCAAAGTGACTTAGACGCTCCAACCTTCCTTCATTCCATCTCTTTCTCACTTCTTGATGGTCCAAAGTATTATAAGAATTCTTTGTAACACATATGAAAGCTAATCGTAAAGTGAGAGAAGTTGATCATACGCAAAGAGGTTTAAATTATCTTATCTTTTCTGTATTAACTAGATTGAATGCTTATCAATTTATGTCATTCAAAAACTAAAGTTAATCAATAAACATCAGCTATTGTTCAGGCTCTTGCCATTGCTTGCAAAATACCTTACGATGTTGAATGACACTCAATCACTTCCTCTTTCACGTTTGGATTTCAAGTAGGTCCTAGTAAAACAGAAACCTATTATTTTGCTACTAACTTACTCTACTACAAGTCCAATTGTACTCAACCGTTCACTGACTTTAATATGCGACCATCTATGACGCTTGCAGGAAAGAATATCAATCAAGTCAAAGGTTTGATAGATAGAGAAATAGCGTCAGATGAAACATATTCAAATGTTTCTGTTTGTATTATAAATACAACTGATTCTGTGAGAAGTGTTCGTGTATAGGTATTTCCTTGTGGTTACTTAGGAAATAAGTTAAGCCCATATGTCAATAGGTATATTATGCAAGTCAATTGAATTTCAGATATACTTTTCTATTTTCAATGAACATATACCGTTAGTGAGATTCCGACAAACAAGTATCCACCAGGCGCTGTGGCAAATCATTTAACTTGATGCGGTGAAATGCTCACGAATTCATCTCAAATGTCTATTCTATAAGTCATTGCTGGTGGTGTTAACGGATCATTTGACACGGTCAATGAACCATATGCCTACACTCAGAAGTTTTATAATCCATAATTTATGATACAACAATACATCAAAGGTCAAACTCTCAATGAGTCTTATTGAAAAAGTATTCTACAAGTCTTTCAAGTTGTATTCGTCGAAAAATCATTAGCTAATCCTTGAAGAGAACAAATTTCTCAAGCATGATCATTTGTCTGTGAATTTTACTTAAAAATTGATGATTAATGTTATTGAGTGTTACAAACTAGAAAAAAAAGCTTTCTACCAAAACTAAAGACTAAAGATAAGTAGGTCACGAATTTTGATGAATTATCTTTTGAACTCCTAGTACTCTACTAGACAAATAGAAAAAAAAACTTATGAATATGGCCGTTCGAGAAGTCAAGAGTATATAAATCATAAACTCTAAATTATGAATTTTCAATATAATGTCAAAAAGTTTTATACAGTCTGTCTCAAAGAATTTGGCGCCAAACAAATATAGGCTCAATACTATCAAACTAGTATTGTACCTCTCATACAGAATTCTGTAAAATTTAGATAGTATCCACAGAGGATTTCACAATTTCTTCACAAATTCTACTTTTCGACGGGTAGCTTTTCTAGGTTCTGTAAGCGATCTGAATAGCCTTTTAAAAAGAGATTTTTCCACCGTTGACAATCGCTTTGAAGATGTCTTAGATTTCATGAAACCATTTTTGAGTCTTCCAATATTTCCAACAGAAGACTCGGGTATAGCACCTTTTCTTCAGTGTTGTTTGTATTTACGTAGCTGCGACTGTTATTTTCTTTTACAACGAAGATCTTCACATTTCTTAAGTTTCATGTTCTCTTTCATCTTTTGTCGTTCTGAGTTCTTCTCTATTATCAGTCGTTCGTTGATAGCAGTAACATTCAAACATATCAATCCAATTTTTATTTCTTTTACCCAGGTTCGTCCATGGCTAGCTCTGAATTTTATTTATATCTCCTTCTATCACATTTTTTCTTTGTTTCTCACTATCTATGTCACATATATAAAGCCAAACTCTTTTTTTTTCATCTAAAGCCAACAGAGAGCATTCTATAGTCATTCCTCATATTTCGGCATTAAACTTCAATAATGAAATATAGGTTTTCTGTTGAAAAAAAAATATCTAAATATTTCACAATTAGCGACATAATTGGCAGTCATTCCGTGAGTATTGTTTTGATGCTCATGTAAAGAGAGGAAACCACAAAATAGCTGGTGAAACAAACATGCAGCTTAAATGTCAATATCGGACTCATATATATCATAGTGATATTTTCGAGATGATGTTGTCTTTTCTTTTTGAATATCTTGCGATAATGACAATGTTTATTCAGAATAAGCTATTTTCAATTTTTAAACATACAAATAAAAGTCAGATGTCACTTAAAAGATTTATATTTTAACAGCAGCGATAAAATACGTAATTAACAATGTGTAAAGAAAGACTACGGAAAATAACAGAATTTTATCTTGAATGTTACTGACATTGTGCAATTACATTAAAACTATTTAATAGTAACTTATACCAATAACATCGAATATTTCTTTTTGTTGTTTTCCACCTATATCGATACAGATGGAAAAAACAACAAAACGAATGTAAAATTACGTCATCGGATAGTAAAAATACATTAGTTCGCTAGTTGTATACAGCCTATATGTACATTATACGAAGAAAGAAGAAACATTCGATGGCATTGGTATAAGTCACTATTAAATAGTGTTAATGTAATTGCACAATGTCAGTAACATTCAAGATAAAATTAGTCTATTCAGAATTTACTTTTGCAGTTTTTCTGCAAAAGTAAATTCTGTTATTTGGCGTAGTCTTTCGTTACACATTGTCAATTACATATCTTATCGCTGCTGTTAAAACATAAATATTTTTTATGATAAAGTCGTTCAATATACTTGAGCGATATAAATATAACTTTTCTTGATTCAGAAAGATAAAAGTATTTGCATTCCCAATGGATCTCTCGTTACTTATATCAGAAAATTTCTGCGGCTTTGCTCACTACTTCGATTATTATCTTGTAGAAATTGAAGAAAATATATAATTAAGATGTAATACTAAACACAATAATGTGCTGTCAAATTTATTTTGCAAAAGCATTTGTAAGTCATACTAATAAAGAATTGTAGTAGAATTCTAACGCTTTTTCTAGCCGCTCTATTGAAGAGGACGTCAGTAGGAATGCGGTTTATTTTGAGTCGATAATTAATGTGTGACAGTCGTATGTACTATTTAATTTTATGCTTATAATAATAACAACAACAACATTCCCAAATAAAGCAAGCCCGGTCGTAAACGACTACTTTTTTTTTATCGTATTTACACCGTTTGATAGCGACAGTATTACGGCCGTACTTTATCGTGGTGTAAATGAGTATGAACGATCGACTTCTCCATTCTCTAGTAGTGCACGACCATAAACTGCGGGAAACGATAGTATGCATATCGTTTTCTAGCGGTTACTGCGGTCGTAATCATCGTCCTCAGTTAAATTAAGAAAAAGAAAAATAATGAACTACTATCAACAATGAAATAGAAAAACTTTACATAAGTATATTGAACGACTTTCTCATATAAAATATTTAACTCTTAACAGCAGCGATAAGATATGTTATTAACAATGTGTAAAGAAAGACTACGAACAATGACAGAATTTTATCTTGAATGTTACTAACATTGTCCAATTACATTAACACTATTTAATAGTGACTTATACCATACCTTCGAATGTTTTTCCGTTTTTTTCCACCTATATCCATATCGATGAAAAACAATAGAACAAATGTAAAATTACGTTATCGTATAGTAAAAATGCATTAGTTCGCTAGTTGAATACAGCCTATATGTACACTATACGAAGAACGAAAAAAGATTCGATGGTATGATATAAGTCATTATAAAATAATGCTAATGTAATTGCACAATGTCAGTAACATTCAAGATAAAGTTAATCTATACAGAATTTACTTTTGCAGAAAAACTGCAAAAGTAAATTCTGTTATTTTTCCGTAGTTTTTCTTTACACATTGTCAATTGTTTATCTTATCGCTGCCGTTAAAACTTAAATCTTTGATAAGTAGAAAAACGTCAATGAATTCGACATTCCAGCTCCAAACACGTTATGTTGACAAACTATTTTTTTTACATCCATTTCTTCATCTGTGAGACGGCATACAAACCGCACGGGTTAGCTGTATATAGAAAATAAGAAAAAAAATGTATAATTGATCGACTAGATTTTCTTCAATAATTTTTCTAACTCGCTCTTATTTCTTCTTACAATATTCTCATGATTATTTTCTAACCTTCATGGACTGCTTATCATAACAACTGAAGAATAACAATTTATACAATTTTTTTTTTGTTTTATCAACCAATTAAGAAGAATATCAATAAGAGTATTTCTGATACTTAATTAAACATTTAATACTTTTATCTTAGATTTATGAATTAATGATCATTAGTTTTCTTCTATTTTAAGAAATAATTTCTACTTTGTCAATTGCAAAAAATGGAAACTACCAATGAAACTGACTATTTATTTAGACACAATGATACGAATCAAGATGAAAAGTATGAATTCAGAATTTAAATCACATGATAAATAAATATATGTATATATATCTTTAGTATTGATAGAACTGAATATGAAACACCAACTAGTCGCTTCGATCGATATAACTATGGTGGTAGTTATTACGATGGTTTAGAACGTACGACTGATCGATATACTTCATATGGAACAACAATAACAGGTCGTGAATGGGCTAATGATACGGCAATTCATACAAATAGTTTAGAAGAAACAAATACATATCTTAGAAGATCATCTAGTGATCTTTTTATTGATTCTAGTCCACAAATTATTCGACGAACAACAAGTGAAAGTCCAATAACGTTGGAACAACGAATTACTGTTCGATATCTTCAACCACCACCTGTTCCAGAACCAGGAGTAATCAAATAAATTATTTACAAATTCAATCTTTTCAATCTTTTTACATCATTTTAGCCATTGATTATTAAAGAAGTGCGACCACGACAATCATCACCACCTCCCCCATTGGTCATATGCGAACATGCACTACGTCCTCCTACACCACCTCCACTTATCTTACGAGAACGACCACCAACACCACCACCAGTTATTCAAAGTGAAACAAGTAAAAAGAAAACGAGATTCATATGAAATAGATTCAATAAATTAATATTTATTTTATTTTACAGTTATTAAAGAATTACCTGCTATACCTGTTTCACCACGATCAGTTATTATCAAACGTTTTCCACCTCCTCCGGAAAAACCACGTAAGAAACTTAGCTTTAGTCTTCTTCTTTTTTTTTTGAAAATTCTACTCTATTGTTTTTATGCTATTTAGGCGATATTATAATTGAGCGATGGATTCCCTATGGACCTCCACCTGAACGTCGTACAATTGTAGAATCTGCTCCTGCTCCTATTGTATATCCACGACCATTTCATAAAATTATTGTTTATGAAGGTGTTCGAACACGTATCATTCGACGATTTGAAAATCTTGGTGTTACTCAAGAAAATCCTGATGCTTATGTAGCTCGTTATAGGTCAACACTTTTAAGTCCAACAGCACTTCTTCAAGAGGCTCGTCGTGTGGGTGTTACAGAAGATATAGTAAATTTCTTTCAATACGAAGAATTTTCAGAAAAAAAAATTCTATAAACTTTTTATTCTAGTCACCTCCGATGCCATCATATTCAATGTATACAAGTACACGCGGAAATACTATTGATTATAATTGGTCAAACGGAGTAATACGTAGAACTTTTACATCATCAGGCGTATTTACTAATCCTAGACGTGATGGATGGACATACAGAACAGGATGTCGACGATATATTTAAAGCATTATTTAATTGAAACTTTTCCTTCTCCTATTTAAAGACATTTATTTTGTAGTTTGCAGAATAGATCATATAAACCTATATAATTAGATATAGAAAAATAAAAAATACAATAAAGATTAATCAACTACATTATCTTTTCTCGTATAACATATTGGTGTTATTTTTAAACGAGATGTTTAAATTATAGATTAGCTTCACAAAAAATAGACATAATAATTTATTGTTTGACGTAGGTTAAGCTATCATCAAATTCGATTCTTTCTACTATGAACTCGTTCAGGATATGGATGTTAGTGTGGTGCTTGGGTTCAGGAACGAACGAAAAAAAAAACAGCTACGTACATATTCACAGTCACAACGAGTTTAGAGAAAGCGAAGTTTATATTTTATAAAAAAAAAGGTTATTAGTGACTTATGTCGGTGTTGATGTTGCAAAAGGACACATCTACTCCAATATTATTAAGTTTTATAAGAAATTCTAAATATTTTATTTTAATCTAGGAATCAAATCGAATGATGTCTGATGATACAGATATAGATGAAGAAATTGAATGATAATTAGAAGTTGATGCACATGATAATTGTTTTGTTTTAGTTTTTCAAATCATAATAATACAAAGTATTTTCCATTAACAAAACAATTAATTTTACAATCAATTTTTACACTTCAGTCAATGATCGTTTCTCACCGTAAATTTCTTTTGTTACTGTAGAAATCGAATAAATGTTTTTATGATATTTTTATGATATATGTTTGAAGTAAACCAATTGAAAAAGTAAATAAATGTTCACTATATCCTTATTGAATTCAACACATCTCGAAAAGTTAATTCAATATTGAATGAAAAAATTATTTTCAAATAAAAATGAAGAAAATTTAATATTAACAATATTTAATAAGAATGATAATAAAAAAAAACAATAAAACAAGAATCATTTTCAACATCATTATTACAAATTTCAACAAAACGATGTTTACATTCAGCTCACTATCATACGAATGATAATCTATCAACTTTTATTTTTAATAATAATCAGTTGAAAAAAGAAAATAATACAACAACAACAAAAAAACGTTTATACGACAGAGGATGTTTTCTGCCAGATACAGTTTATCTATAGAAGTCAAAAATATTTTCCTCTAAATATCATCTAACCGGTCAATACATCTGTTTTAGATTTTTTTCTTTTAATAGAAAAGAAAATTGTTTGGTTTGTTTGTTTTTCGAAAGAAAAAGTTTTTTTTACATATCAATAAAAAGATATTTTGATAAGTATATTAAACAATATAGATTATCATAACAAATAAATCTATTCGAAATATCTAAATAAATGATTTTCTCTTTTTGTTTATTCGAAAAATTTTCATTGTCTAATTAAATAGCAAATATTTACATTTAACTAGACACAATATAACATAACGAACACCTATTTTCTTTTTGACTCAATGAAATCGATTTGAATAAAATATTAATCTTCATATTGGTTAATGTCATCAAAAATAGGCTCTGTCAAATGAATATTTTATTTTTATTTTTAAAAATGTTCATTTTTTCTTTTATTAACATAGATGAATATATAATCGAAGAAGCTCCATATATGTCAATGAATCAACAAACTCATATTCTCTCACTGTAATGAATCATTTATAAGACTTCTACTAGTCTACAAGGCTTCATTCCGATGTTTTTATCCTTCTTTCAATATATACACGTTCGTAAGAGATGTAAAAGTATTTCATTAAAAAAATAATTATCAATTATAATGTATTATTTAAATTCATTATCAAAAATTAAGAAGAAAATCGAATAGAATTTATTAAGCCAAGATATTTTAATTCATTTATCATTTTCCAATCTATAAATCAACGATTGACATTGAATTATGATATTGTATTAAACTAAACGAAATCATTGTAATATGTTTGATATTCAATCATTTAGTAAATCAATCATTCAAAATAAACCATATGTTTAAATATTGAGAAAAAAAGATCTAATGAAAAAATTGATCTATTGATTTGTGATATATTTCTCCTTAAAAGTAACTGAATAATAAACAGGAGAATCATTTGTTTATTTAACCGTATCGATTTGTCTATAGACATGGTTACGCATCATTGCAATCATTTTAATCATCATGATAAAGTCATCGAATTATTGAAGGTTATTTCCGAATCTACACTGGTTCATAGAAAAAATGATTTACTACTTATTGATAAGAAATAGTCATTATCGATAACAAAAATTAAGTCAGTTTGAAAATGACGTCGAAGTACAAGTAGCGCTCATCTAACGATTCGCTGACTCTTTTCTGAAAGAAAAGATTTAGGATGTTGAAAATTATTATATTCAAACTATTAACATTTTTCCTCTGCGCAATGTTGCAAATTAATACAATAGAGATACACAAGATTGTGACCAGCGACCGCGAAAGTGGAGAAGACTATGGAAGGGGGGGGGGGGGGGAGGATGTACATCTCTCTAATAAATGAAAATTTTGGAATTTTTAGCTATGAAAAACAGACAGTGGTATTTGTTTATTGCATAATTTAATATTCCAAGAACGACTTCCAATATGAAAGATGTTTTGAATTTCTTTTCCATCTTTCAAGACAAATAACAGTTGAAAGCGTAGCCGTCTTCGGCGGCTGAACATAAAATGAAAAAAATATCCTCTTCCTCTCACTCGAAAAATTGAGTCTTTGTTTCAAAGAATTATACATTTTTCTGAATTTCTTTTTTGATACTGCTCCAAAACGTTGCCGCCTTCGGTGGCATATGGGTGTGGGTGTGAGTGTACGTGTGGATGTGGGTGTGGGTGTGGGTGTGCCTCTCGGGTGTGAATGCATATATATTAAAAACTAACACCCACACCCACCCGCACCCAAATCTATTGTTCAATTTGTATTTAAATTTAATTCAACGAAAAAATCCATTATTTAACATTTATTATTTATACTATTTAATAATCTTAATATCTTTATTATATAACAAGAATAATTAAATATATAGATGATATATTTATCGATATGATTTACGTTGTATAGTTATATTATTATTTTGTTTATAAACATTTAATTGATTTATACGTGTAGCAAGACAGTTTGGAGGACAAAATTCTCAAGATATAAATTAATTAGAATTTGGTTTAAATAATTATTTATTAGTAGATTAGAATATAACGGATATTATATTAAATGTGTATCATTGATTGGATGATTATCAAGAATAATATTTTAAGAAATATATATTTCATTTTTATCTTCAATTAGTCTAATAAATCAATTCAATGATAAAAAATGAAGAAATTTTAGAAACAAATGCAAAACAATAGTATAAAAGATTTTAAAAACTAGATTTCAACTTTTTTTTTTTCTTGGCATAATGTATTTATTCGTGTAGTAACAACGGTTTTTTTTATTAAGTGTACTTCGATTGACATTTGAATATAAATGTTTAATTAAATCTATTCGATTTCTACTAAGAGATATTGACGGTTAATAAATATAAAAACATTGAACATTAGATACAACGTTGAGATAATCTATTTAAAAATAGTAAACGATTAGCTACAGGTGATCTATTCTTTTATGGACGAGTTTCATAGGATACTATATTTAAGTAAATTAAAAGTAATAATAGATTACAATTATCAATTACTCTATGTTCATATATAATTCAATAGTTGACAAGTAGAACTTAGATTTTTGTTAATATTCAAAAATGCCAGAGAAGTGTCGAAGAAAAATTATTGAAACAATTTTAAACTTTAAAAAAATAAAAATAGAAAAGTCGAGATTACAAAAAAAGAGAAATTCATCGCTAAATTATTAATTTCATTGAACAAAAAAAAAATCTATTGTTTATCTAACAATAAATTATTTGATCTATAATATATGTAAAATATCCTATTTGATGTAGATAAAAGATAATACCGATAATTTCATTATATTCTTCTAATAAATTCTAAAACATGTGCCCAATTTTTTTTAATTAGAAATTTACAATATCAATGTATCCTTTGCTAGCATTCACCTATTAATTTGAAAATAATTTAGAATTTATTTTATCGTAAATAGTTCTATTTTGACAAAGCGGAAAATTTAAAAAGTATTATGTGAAAAATAGTAAAACAACTAGATGTTTTTTTTTCAAAATAAAAAACAAACTCGAATAATATTTCTTTCGTTTATTTATAGTAGATTATTTCAACAAAAAAATTTTATTTAAGAAAAGTTAAAACAATTGAAATGTCTCTTTCTGCCAATAAATGGTTTATCATTATTATCATTCGATGATGAATCACTTTGATCTAATTCATCTATTGTTGTATTTCCATATTCTCGAATTATTTTACCATCTTGTTTTACCATAGTATGATGTTTATCTCCACATATTTTATTTATTGTTTCAATTTTGTTATTTTCATTTTGATTTAATGATTATTGAATTTGTTTTTCAATAAGGCATCATCCTGATGATGCTCGTTTTCGTTTCATGGTTGTTATTATTGAAAGTGCTGTAATTAAGACGATGTTTTTCTATACTAGTAGTAGAATCAAGATTTTCATCATCATGATGATTATCTACAAAAGATATTTATTTAAGGAAATTTGTTTTTCGAATAAGTTTTTACTTTGAAAATCTTGTTTGAGAAGTTCATCTCTTAGACTAGTTGATAACTGAAGATTTTCATTGTTAAAATCTTATGAAGGAATTTAAAATAAACCATTGAATGAGAATCATAATTATTATTTTCCATTATAGTTTTTATTTAATCTACAGAAAAAAAATTCAAAATTGAATAAATTTTAGTTTTTACAATGAAAATTTATTTTCTATTGTTCACTTTTATTTTTATTTAAATGTTCAATAAAACAATAAAAATGTATCTCTTTAGACATTTAATTATATTTTAGTTTACAACCCTTTTGACAATTTGATAATGAATTAACTTTTTTTTTCCTTTCTTGGTGCAAACAATTAGTTTGAATTTCAATATGTTTGGTAAAGGTGAACAGGAAAAATCTGCCGATATGAATACTGAATAGATGCGTGTGATATAGAACTATTCAAGAAAAATTCTATTGAAAATAGAATTCTTAACTTATTTCTTAAAGTTTACGAGCATGTTTATATTTCTAATTTAGAAAAAGTAAAGATTGTTTTAGATTCCAAGGACAAAACACATGATATTTTATTGAATAGAAGATATCCGTTGACATATTCATCAAACATGACTATTTATCCATATCTATAAATGTGTAAATAGTCAAGAAAGCATGTAAAAAACAAATCATATTCACATAATGCGATGGCCAAAAAAAGTAATATACTAAGTTCTGTTGAGAGAGAAAAGGAAAATTGCCATTGTTTTATAAAGTAACGGCAACTTTTCTCTTCTTTGTAAACATGAACAATGAACATGTCATAACACTTCTCCATCTACCTTCCTATGGAATGAGACGCGCCAACTTTTGATTTTGGTCAAAAGATAAATATTTTCTAATCATGAAGACGCGAAAATTTTCTCAATAAAACAATGTAAATATGAAATGCAGTGTGTACACTCTATACACTAGTTTTGTTTTTCTTCAGTGTATAAAACAGCATATAAGTTTCATTTGATTAGAATATGATACATTTTGTTTTTGCTTGATACATTGATTCATTAAAAACACTGCCTACTAACTCTTTCCACGTTAATTTAATCCAATGAATAGACCTTTTTTTATTATAATTAAAATTAGTTTATAAAAGAAAATGAACTAACTTTGTATTTTTTATATTTGGCAAATGAATTCGGTTACCAAATGAGTGATTCAATCGAAATATTGCATAGATTGAATATTTTAAATGAAATCATTTCGGTAAAATTTCTTAAACGATTATAAAGAACTAAACTGAATTGTATTTATAGCATGTTTTATAAATTGAGATATATTATCATAGAATTTCAATGTCTACTGAAGTAAACTTATTTCAAACAAATCAATTGATTCTCAATTCTCTTTTTACAAACGGATTTCTTTATAAAAATGTTAACTAAAGAAGATTTTTATTAGAAATGGTACCCTTTAGATTTTTATATGAGAAAAAAAAAGGAAGCATGTCTATTAATTTTCCCATTATTTAACAATTTTAGTTGTATTTAGATTTTTTTAAAGAAAAGAAAAATGCTCTAATGATGAGTTTATTTTTAAAAATGATAAACATATTCATTTAAAAGTTAATTGTAATCAAATAGAATTATAAAATAGATCTTTATTTTATTCTAACAAAATGGACTCATTAAAAGCCTAAGTGAAGATATTCTTTTCCAATTTCAACTGCTTTTGTAACATACAACATAAGTGTCTTTTTAAATTTCGATATAAAAGTTGCATCGACTACTGAATATTTCACTAGTGAATAAATTAAATTTCATATCGATAAACTTTTTCACAAGTACTTTATACTTTTCATGCCTAAGCAGAATAATTGAAAAAAAAATATTTCCTTTAACAAGGAATAAACTCTATTTTGTTGAAAATAAATCAAAAATAGTATAAAAAAAATTTTGATCAACAGATTTGATATATCTTGAGTGCATTAAAGACATATTTTCTTTCTTGTTTTTTTGGTTCACTTCAAAACTTTTCAAACTTAAAGTCAAGAAGGAAAAAAAATGAAGGTTTGCTTTGAAAAGGTAATATTAATAGTAATAAAACGAATCTATTGAATAACATGAGTTGCTGATTACAATTCCAATAAACGTTTAGAGAGGATTGTGTTATATTTTTACAATTTTGTTTTTATTTAACCCATTGGGCATGGTGTGACCCACTGGTGGGCCAGTCTAGAGCTTAAAGAAAAGTTAATCGTGGCGAATGGGTTAATTGATAAATTAACTGCAGACTTTAATGTCATCATTTTATATATTGGTTCGAATTGTAAATGAGTAAATCATTGACATTTATAAAACAACAATATATTATCTACAAATTTCGAATCATTGTTCATCTTGAAATTTTTCAGTTTTTCTTAAACAATAAGTTATTTAAAGACGTCTAACTTATTCTTCTAATTTTAATTCAAATACTGAATAAAATACTTTTGGTGAATGTGTATCACACTTTAAGAATTAAAATAAAAATTTAAAAATATTTATTAGTTAAATAAATAAATAGAAACTACTCTAGGCGAACTTTTTTTTTCATGCACTTGTTCTGTGCAGACTTCAAGTTTTGTCCATAGCGCATGACTTTCTTGATCAAGATTCTCAAGTATCTCCTGCGCAGACCAAAAGAAGTTCGTCTAGGGTAATTTCTTAATGGATACCTATATAATGATACTAATAATGGAATTACTGTTAAAGTTCTACTTGAACATGAATATATTTGAATAAATAATTGTTTACATTTATCGAAACAAACAAATCCAAATTGACCATGTAAAAACCGCATTACTAATTGAAATGACTCACGAGGAAACATTCCCAACTGTCACATCGCTTTTGAGTCGAGCATAGAGGCATCATGCAGGCCCTAATGATCTATGAATCCTTTGAAAAAAGTTCGTGCCGCTAGCTTCTTCCTGCCGAGATATCGCATTTTTATTGTATGTTTAAGGAAAAAACCATGGTCCCCCTCAGGAACACCAGGAAAAGTGAGTTTTGATTTTCCATCTGAAGCTTTGCAAGTAGACAGGCCTCAATGAGAATAGTTTATTGTGAAGGTTTCAGATCTTTTGGTTACTCCTAGTCTCAAATACGAACATCAGATCTGCTGGAATATATGAGCAGGGTGGGTGTGGGTGTGGGTGTGGATGTGGGTGGGTGTGGGGTGGGGGTG
>CAJNOP010000378.1:181954-199300 GCA_905250075.1 Rotaria sp. Silwood1
TAGAATAAAAACATAAGTTGTAATTCCGGAATTGGACGGAACTGGACGGAATTCCCACCGATTCCGGATCGACTCAAATCCGGAATTCCTAAGCAGAATCGGATGGTTATTACATCGATAAAGATTGATAGAATGAAAACACAAGCTGTAATTACGGAATTAGATGGGACTGGACGGAATTCCTACCAATTCCTACCGATTCCGGTGGTGTGTAATAGGGGAGTTCTGGAATTAAACGGAATTCCTAGGAATTGTTGCGGACTCAGTTTGTATTCGGTTCCGAAATAGGGGGAAACGATTCCGGGGTCGGAACTGGTTCCGTATTGTTCAACATTGCGGAATAGGATGACTGCTCAATTGAATTGAATCGAGTCGGGGAAAAATCTTTATCAAGGAATTGAATTGGATTCAGTTAGAAAATGATATTCGGAGATCACTGAATCGAATTGGGTTGAATTGAATATCTTTTCTGGAGATGAGTGAATTGAATTGAGTTGAGTTGAAAAAAACTTCTGGGATCACTGAATTGAATCGAGTAGAATTGAAGCATTTTTTCAAGATTTACGAATTAAATTCAACTCAAAGATATTTCTGAAACTGTTGTTGTATGATCAATTTACTCATTATAACTAATGAAAGATCAAGGTATGACTATGATCTATTTTTGTAATTTTTCTTCTGAGCTTCTATTTCAACATAGCTGCATTATACTAGCATTTCGATGTATATTTTTTGATGCGCTTGCGTAAACTTATCACTATTTTCTTTTCTTTTTTGATGATTACGTATAATTTAAGCACCTAAACTCTCAACGTATCGATATGTTTTTCTATTCTTTCAAGTGACAGATACAATGTCCATTTGTCCTTGTCTTATAGGGCAATATCATGCAAATCATTTGTTTGTTGAGTGGTATTTTATCTATTGGAAGTACATACCTCTTATACTGTATTCATCTTTCGTTCATTATTGTTTGATTCAATTATGACCTTCTCTTGTAGTCTCCTAATATTGTTGAATAAATACTTCAAATCGTTCTACAGTAGATAACTCTAGTTAAAGTCAGACGTGAAGCAAACGAAATACTGAATTGAGTTCAATTCAATTCAATTCTATTCAATTCAGTAATAGAATTGAATTGAATTGACCACCATTTTGAGTTGAGTTGCCCAGCTCTGCTATGATTTTGTCGTAAGCTAAAAGACATGGAAACTTAATTTCTTCAGAAGTGAATGGTCATTTCTAGACCAATAAAACAAAAAGAAAGTTATCAAAATCCATTGAATACAATTCGACTTATTGGAATCTTTCTTTTCGAAACCCAACGGTACAATTGACGTGCTCTTCACTCATGTATTCAATCCAACAACTGAGGCTAACATCTGAGAACCTTCCCTTCTAAGATTCTAATGCAATGATTTGAAGCTTTTGTAGAACTTTCTCTAACTATCCACTTCAGAACTACGATTTCTAAATAACATATAAAATTCAATTGTAGAAAGTATCACATTCCAAAGATGTACTTGAATCTTCTCAGGATTTTTTTAGTTTAAGATTTTCACATAGTTCATTATTTTATTCCATAAGACTCTGAATTTTCGCAATTTTGAATAACATCTCCAGATCTCCATATTTTTCTATCGACGGCTTGCATGGAATTAGTAATGTTTTTTCTCGAAAAAACCTCCTTACAGCAATCTCATGGTGTAGTTTTTCGGGTCAAAAAGATCTTGGCAAAAACTAAAAGTGACATAGATGTAAGAATCGTTACGAAATCCTTTTTTTCATAGGAAACTAGGAAAAGACTTCTGAATTTTTCTCTCCGAAAAGAATATTCTCGAAAGCTTTACTTAATTCTCTTCCAAGAAGACGTATGTCTCCTTTATAGCTCTTTCCCATGTGAGAGAGGGGGAATCTCTTCGACAATGACGATTCCTTTTCTTTTTTGTTCATTGTATTGATTCCTAATATTCCAGCCAATGCCCGATGGAATCAGAGTGGAGTGACCGTTGCTGGAGGTCATGGACTCGGCAATGCCACCAATCAACTCAACGGGCCTCGAGGTCTCTTCGTTGATGATGATCAAACGCTGGTCATCGCTGACTTCTACAATGATCGTATCATCCAATGGAAGATGGGTGATACGAATGGACAAGTAGTAGCTGGTGGCAATGACCCAGGAAATCGATTGGATCAATTGGATTGGCCAAGCGATGTGTTGGTCGACAAAGAGACGGGTAGTCTCATTATTTGTGATTTGTTGAATCGACGAGTCGTACGATGGTCTCGTCGTAGTGGTACAACTCAAGGAGAAATCCTCCTCGACAACATCGTTTGTTGGGGATTGGCCATGGATGATCAGAGATATCTATACATCTCTGACTACTTTAAATCTGAAGTAAGACGATATCAAATAGGAGACAAGAATGGAACTATCGTGGCTGGTGGTAATGGTCAAGGTGATGGTCTCAATCAACTCAATAAGGCGAGATATATCTTTGTCGATCAACAGCAGACTGTCTACGTGTCAGAGCACGGAAATCATCGTGTAATGAAATGGAATAAAGATGCAAAAGAAGGAATTGTTGTCGCTGGAAGTCAAGGACAAGGAAATGCTCTGACACAATTGTCGTTTCCTAACGGACTGTTCGTCGATACATTGGGTACCATCTATGTGGCAGACTCGGGGAATTTTCGAGTGATGCGCTGGCCTAAAGAAGCGAAACAGGGCGCTGTTATTGTAGGTGGAAATGGTTACGGAGCAGGAGCAAATCAGTTCTACGAACTTCAGGATTTGTCCTTCGATCGTCATGGCAATCTCTACGTTGTCGATCATGGGAATAATCGTGTTCAACGATTTTCAATCGAATAGACTCATTACGATGGATTATTTTGTTTTCTTTCCTTTCTCTCAAATAAATCGCTTTGAATTGATGAAATGAATATCTATTCTATTCACATGCGCGCGACCAGGAATCATCCTGGTGGAGCCATGGCGAGCGTAATGCTCATGCACGCACAGGACAGACTCTTATCATTCATACCCTCCCCGCGAGAGATATGTCAATGAGTCTGATTAAGCCTGGTCGTGTGCCACGGACAACAAGATTGTTCCTGGTCGGGTTTTTAGGACCTACCCGGAAGATCTGATAGATAGCAGGAGACTAACCTCACTGGACACAACTCATCCTCCCTCCACTAACACTCACTATTCTAAGACTCACTCTAACCTCTCTCAATCTCAACTCAAAGAAAAAAGAAAAAAAATTGTTACACTCACGTACTTTGGTGTTGAACAATCACGTTGTTGTTGATGACCGGACGCGATGATAGACTAAAAGGAAAACAAAAAAAATTATTTTATCATATATGTACAGAAAAGAAAAAAATAACTTACTCTACTGTAATCGCTTCCATTGATTTTCCATTACCTGAAATAAAAAAAAACAATACATAAAAAGATCAAAGGAGGCCTTACCAAACCATCCTTATGATCGTTACATAAAAAAAAAGAAAAAAAATAATAAAAACTGATACCTACATTTTTTTTTTCTTGTATTGCTTGGTGTTGATTTGTTTAATTTTGTATCGTCGAAACCAAACTAAAATATAAAAAGAAACGATTATTATTTGATTCAATAAATTTAATGATATTACATAGAAAATCATTCATTTTTATACCCCTAAAAATCGTTTTTTTTCTTGAGGGAGAAAATATTCATTGTTTTTCCTTCGTCGAAAAATAATTAGAAGTCAATTTTAATTAAGCTTCAATCGAAACACACACATACATTGAGATATATTCAATCACAAATATCTCAATGTATGTGTATGGATAAAGCTTAATTGACGTACACATTAATTATGCCATGTTATCATTGAGGGTGTGGGTGTGGGGTGTGAGTGTGGGTGTGGTGTGAGTGTGGGTGTGGTGTGAGTGTAGTGTGGGTTACTGAACAAAACAATCACATCCACATGCACCCACCCACCCCCACCCCCACCCCCACACCCTCAATCCTGATAATGCACTACTGTATTGCTGTTGGAATATACCTCATTTTGTGGTTCCAAAGGATTCTTAAAGATTTCCAAAGACTTTAGGTGCCCAAATCTGCTTTTTCCTTCTTGGTCTCCATCGACCTTTGAAGCTGAGTTATTGCTGTTTTACTGAATTTTTGTCCATAGATAAATTCAATGACTCATAGAATATACTGAAAGTTTCAGGCAAAAAGAGTGTTTCTTTGTCGAGATATTGAATTTCTAAAAAATGGTTGTCTGCTACAGATATGCCGTACAAATTAAGTTTACTTGAAAATTTAATATTTCAACAAAGGAACATTTTTTTTCGTCTGAAACTTTCAGCATATTCTACTAGTTCTTTGACCTATTTATTCGCAAAATTTCAAACGGAAATACCGTTATTTCCGTTTTCTAGTAGGTACCTAAGATTGGGTCAAAAATTTAATACAACGGTCATAATCCGACTCAAAAGGATCATGGAGATGAACTCTTTTAGTCTTTTCTAGTCTTACCAAAGCTTTCTTCTATTAGCTCAAATGGCGAGCATCAGTTCGAATAGTTTCCTGGTAAACACATAGAAAGATATCATTTGAAATTCTTCGTTAAGAATAATGATTAAATAGAATCAAACAAGAAACTTATTTTCTTATAATTCTTAAATAAGAAGACTACATTTATTATTATTTATGAAAACAATTTTGGTTTTTAATAACAAGAAACAAAGGGTGTAGGTGTGGGTGTCATAGCTAAGAGAAGACCAACACTCACACCCGTACCTCTCTTGAACTAAATTCATATAAATAGTTTCAGAATGTGCGGAAGTGCAACCTGTGGGTAGGATAGACGGTTCGTTCTCACCAATACCCACATCCTAAATGATAAATGTGCTACTTGTATCATACGAATCCTTTATTTTCAGGTACTCAGTTGATGCTAGGACAATTCGTTGCAATGAAATAAGTCAATCAAAATTAGCATCTATTTTTCAACAATGAAATAACTTATTCAATTAAGTTTGACACATGTAATTCAATGACCATAAAAATTATTAGAAATATTACTAATGGCTAAATTTGAGTTTTTGATCTCGAACAGTACAATAGCCTTCTTGTGCCGATAAAAAGTTAGTTTATTCGAGCTATACAAATGATGAATGTTTTCCTATACCAGCGGAAGTAGTAATGCACACTTTTTTCATTTATGCTGCAGCTCAAGATTTCTGACAATGCGAAAATACCTTGAAAAGACTAACAAAATTTAACTTTCACTGAAGAAGAGCAGCATTGACATCATTAAAAAAAACTTGTAATGAATTTCTATTTTTAAATCTTCGTGTTTGGCGTACAAATTCTGTTATGTTAGGGAGCATCACCTGTTATTTTGTATATTTAAAACGAAACTAGTCGGATTGAGTCGTTGATTTATACAATATCAGGAATAGTTTTGATGATACCTCGTAATCGAAGGTTTTTTTTACATCCTATTGACATTAATTATGGAATAGGAAACGAATCCGATTTTTTGTCTTACCAGAATCGTTTATGTGGACATCCCGAAAACAAAAATCGAAGTTTAGTCATTAGTAATATTTCGAATAATTTTTATGGTCATTGAATTACATGTGTCAAACTTAATTGAATAAGTTGTTTCATTGTTGAAAAATAGATACTAATTTTGATTGGCTTATTTCATTGCAACGAATTTTTCATGCTACGAATTGTCCGGTCACCACTCAGTTTGCTATCATCAATTGGGTGTTTTCTAGTCACGTTCATCCGTAGAATTCATCATCTTTGGATTTTACCAATTATTCAAGTTAGTGTATTTACATATTTGTTTCTGTATTCTATACATATATATTTACTTAGCTTATTAATATGGGTATATTTTTGCTTGTGTCTGTCGCACGGCTTATATACCGAATATATAGTTAGTTTTCGGTTTAGTCATATTTGAAGATTTAATTGGTGGTGGAGCTTATGTCAATACATTTTACAAGATATCGATTGAAGTATAATTGAAGTCTAAACAAGATTTAATTTTAGTAGAGTTGTTCCTGTTCTTGTATTTTTGTTTTAGATTCCTGAACCTGATCGTGAATTTTCAATGGGTGGCGCATCTATTGATGATTCATTTGGAATTACATTTGCAGGTCTATCAGCAATTCCACTTCATAGTGCAATATGTCGATAAATGTCATGACAAGGTTCTTTTATTTTTTTCGTACTTAAATTTCTTTATGAAAATTTGTGTGTCAATCATTTCTTTTTTTTATTAAAGTTAATACATTGCTATTTTTTGTTGATAATTTTTCTACATGACTGAAAATGATTTTTGAAATAAAACTGTATGTGCAACAGATGTTTGACGAGATCTGTTATTTAAAAACTAATTTATTTTAATATATTGAAAGAAAATAATTATTAAACTATTGATAAATCATTTACTTTACGACTTGCTTCAATTTAGTGCTAAAGTGATTGCTGTTAGTAAATCTGATGAAAATTTGAAAACAACTTGTTGCACAAGTAATAAAAACTAGATTTTAATTCAGTTTTTTTGTTTAATGTCACTTTTTTTGTTTTAATTAGAATAACAATATTAGTTCAGTATGTGTTGATTTAAGTGATTGAAAAGCAACGAAAGAAGCCATTAAACCATATCTTCCTATTAAATTATTAGTAAATAATGCTGTCATTTGTATTTTTGATCCATTTCTAGAAGTCAAATCAGAAGATTTCAATAGTGTATGTACACAAAAATAAAAATTCATAGTTTTTTTTAGTTATATTTCAAAGATTATTTAAAGTCAATGTTCGATCGATTATTTGTACTAATCAAAGATCTCATGTTTATGACAGATATTCGCTAAGTTTATCTTTTTCAATTATTCCATCGACTGAAGCGATGATCATACGAAATAAAATAATTTTGTGTGTTTGCTTACACGTGTATAGTTCTGTGTTCATATGTATTCATGTAATTTCAGGATAACTATTAGCGTTGATGACTTCTTGGTGCAGTACTATCATCTTATCAGATGTTTTTCATGTTTGCTTCTTGACTAATCAGGTTTTTCCAGCCAGAAAATTCAGGATGGGGTTGGGTGCATCTCAATGTGGGTGTTATTGATTGAATAGGTGAAAAGATGAACCATACAGCCATCAATACCAGTATGCATATCAAGATCCACACCCACACTTACACACCTTCTTTTAAGATTGGAGTTTATAGTAGTATCGCAAAGACAAACGTTACTTGTTCATGAAATATTTATTTAACTATAATACTTTAATAGGAAATTGCACGTGATTTAATTGAACGTAAATTACCTGGCTCCGTTGTGAACGTATCAGGTAAGGCATCAGTAGCAGCATGAAAAGATCATAGTGTTTATTGTTTAGCAACAGCAGCAGTTGATGGTTTGGATGTGGATGTGGACATGAATGCGAGTGCGTTACACGTTTTTATACCAAACCTCCATTGAACTGAGTCCTTTTTGGTTACACATAAGTGCAAATGAAAATATACGTACAGAGGGAGATAGAAAACTCCACGGGCTTTCAAAATATGTAATTAGTTGTAAAAGAATATATTTTTATAGTAACGATTTAACTGAACTACGGACTGCAACTATTTTTTCCTGGGATATATAGAAAATCGATTAGAACTAATACATAAGTCAGATATAGGACGAGCTCTTTTCTATCATGATGTATTTTTCTGGGATGGTTTCAAGAAAACTTAAAGAGATAACCTTGGACATTTGTTGCGGATGAAATGATTGGAAAAATTGAAGGAGAGAGACAAGAGGCTCCTCTGCTTGAATGAATTGAATTCTATCAATTCAGAATTAAAGTAAATGAACAAATATGTAACATAAAATGAAAAAAATAAAAAGCAGCTTAAGTTTTTAATGTAATGTAACACGTGATATTTCGGTTTCTATTCACAGATGCCATCATCAGACGAAAAAACCACCAACACGAAACTATACATATATCTATATCATAACTATACCGAACTAATATAATATATGTCGAAGAAATGTATCAGCACATTTTAAAAATAAGTTAAATCATTGATTATATTCAAAAATATAAAAACCAAATAAATTAACTTGAATAAGAAATGTCCATTTGATTGCTGTATATGTATCATATTAAGAATAAAAGTATATGGACGCTTCTTATTCAAGTTTATTTATTTGGTTTTATATTTTTCGATACAATCAATGAGTTAACTTATTTTGTTAAATGTGCTGATACATTTCTTCTACATGTACTATATTAGTTTGTTATAGTTCTGATATAGATATATGTATAGTTCGAAGTTGGTGATTCTCATCTGATGATGGTATCTGCGAATAGGTACCGAAATATCACGTGTTACATTACATTAAAAACTTACGCTGTTCTTTATTTTTTTCATTTTCTATCAATTCAAAAGCACATGTACATTGATAGGCCTCGTTTTATTTGTTATTTTGTTTTTCGTTTTTCGTTTTTCGTTTTTATCGTTCGTCTTTCTTTTTTTCTTTGCGTTCTTCTTTTTCTTACTCCGTTGCTTCATTCCTACTCGTCTTCTTTCCTAGTCTTTCTTTTATTATATTTCTTAATCATACTATTCAGTATTATTTTGTAGTCTACTGCCATACCAGCGAAATGTTTAAGCATAATGCCCTAGGTTCTGACATCCTGCGCTTCTATATTATATTTTCATATCTTTATGCAGGTACTTGAGAGCGTAACTAAAAAGAGTAATATTCAAAAAAAAAACGTTTTTTTTTTTCATTTTACCTACACAAAATGCAAAGAAAGACAAAACATGAGGAAGAAAATTGAAAGAAAGCAATATACGCAGTGACGAGTGGCTGCTCTCAAACTGACTACCGAATAAAAATGTCACGGTCTATTGATTCACATAAGCATAGGTGATAGAGAAAAAACCCACTGCTTTTGTGTACGATAAATTCGATGTAAAACCAATAGCAAACACAATAACAATTCATACACTCAACAGTTACTTACGATGTAAGTAAATTTGATTTTTCAATACTTCAAGACTTATGCAGACTTATAATCGGTAACCGTAAATGGTCTGTCAGTGGACACAAACTTTTCTCTACTAGTCCGTATGAGTATTTTTTATTTTGAGTTTTTGCATATTTTCTTTTAACCTAAAGAACATTATTTTAAAGATGTCGAAGACTATTTGTTTTTATGGAAAAATGTGCTAGACTATTCTATCTGATCGATATTCGTTTTAATTTATTTATAATATTTTATCAAATCACTTTCATTACACGTTATATTATCAAAACAACATTGAAATAATTATTTAGTGTTGCACCTATCATAAATTTATTTCCGGTTCGTTTAGTGTTTACACCATATATTTCGCATAGATATCAAAGACAACAAAGTGTACATGCTGCAGAAGACAGAATAAATATATTACTTAGTGCAATTTAAAAAGAGTGTCATCATTATCTTTTTTTCTGCATAGAAAGTTTGAAGAAATTTCTCTTGTTTATGTAGTATTTTGAGAAAACGACGTAGGTGTCGATCTGTATCTGAGTCGGGGTGTGAGCGTGGCTTTGGTCATCTACACCCATATCCGAATACAGGAATATTTATGAATGTCTTCTTATATATTGGGGTGTCATCAAAGTATGATGATAAACTACCAAATCAGGAATAAATTTAACTGTAAGATTTTTTTGATTTCTCTCTAATTTGTCGAAGAAGATAAATTTACTATATTTGAACCGATCAGTTAAAGTATTTACTTTTTGCTTAGCCTAGTAAAAGAAAGGCAAAATGCCACCCTTACTAGCGATAGACTTTTGTTTCATTCATTTCTTTTTAAATGTAGAATAATACAATTCAGTGAAAATAAGGAAATAGAATTTGTTCTCAACAAAACAAAGTTACTTCTTAGCAGAATCTCAATACTTGTATAGGAATAGAAATCAACTTTTTTTAAAATGAAATGTAGTTTTTTTGAAGATATGAGTAGAACTGATCAGAGAATGTGAAAAACTGAGCGAACGTGATTGGATGTGAATACGGGCAAGAGAAATACGTTCATAAAAATCCACATTCAAATGTTTGTCGACACCTACAAAATAATTTTAAATATAGTTGATCAGCAGCTATATTTCGTAAATTGATGCTACTCGAGAAGTAGAGAATTACGCAAAATTGTAATTAAGATGTGCTTAGAGGGTGAGAAATTTTAGATTCTTGTTCTTCTTCTGGCTCATAAAAATACACTAAATCATTTTATCTTATTCATAGTTGACTAAATTTATCGATCAACAAAAAAAAGAAATATGAATAACGCCGCAATAGATCAACTGTTCACAACACTTGATGATACGATTATCAATAATGGAGAAAATGTACGGCAGTTATTTGATCAACTAGAATCTTTAATCGGAGAAAAAAATAATACTTATCGTGAGCTATTGAACCTAAAGAAAAATTGTTATTTTCAAGCTGTTCAAAATTCGAATGCATGGCACATGGAAGAAAACATCATAAGCAGGTATATCACAAAATGGGAACAACAAATGAATAATCCAGAAACACGACTGACAGAATCAACAGTTGCTGTTGCAAATGTTCAGACAGACACATCAATACTAAACAATATTAAGAAGTGTTTACCCATGATAAAATCGTTACTTAGCGACACCCCACAAATAAATTATAGCGCTGAATTAGAGAGAAAAATCAAGGAATGTTTCGAATCATCTGTGAACTCATTGGATGACTACATTAAACGGACTTTGGAAATTTGGAAAATAATGGTCAGTTTGAATTCTCTTCTAACTCAAATAGAAGTGACTTTTGAAAAAACTGTAGATCAGACAAAGATGAAAATTTTTTCGTTTTTAATTGATCTTTGCTATTACTTGATATATTTACAATATCAGCGTAAGGTAGATTTTGTAGAGTTTCTTATTTCCAATAAGTCAAAGCTTCGTTCTATTTTATTTGCTACTATTCCGTTAAGAGAAGATCGCATTCAATCACACGCCAAAAAACTATCTGTTTTATTTCAACCCGATAAATCTGAATCGAAACGAAACAGCATGTTTACAGAAGTTTGTCAATTAATAGCCGGCGATTTAGATAAACAATTGAATACGTTGTCTAATGATCAGACAAATCGAGCTAGTTTAATTGAGCAGTATAAGGCAAGTGCAAAGAAATACTGGAATATTGCTAATGAATATGAATATGCAAGAAAACATGAGTGGAATTATATAAACCCAAAAAAACGAGAAGCATTATCGCATTTAACCGATGAAGAATTAGAAAATTATCAGCAACATTATGCAGTTAGTGCATATGAATATGACAGAGCTGCAGCAAGAGAACTCGAAGCAGCAGGCAACAAAGAAAAACTAGCCGAGCAAGTTGACTTGAAAAAGTGGATGGCTCTTACGCTATACCACGCCGGCGATCATCTATCCTTCGAAGCGCAAATTTATGCCCTTGCTGGGATTTATTTATTAGTAACCAATGATAAGGATAATCGTTGTAAAGATGACTTTGAGGCATTAAAAACTCTTCTGCGAAAAATCCGTCGTACAGAAACACCATTGTCCGCAGTTTCAAATGAGGAAGTCAACAATTTAAGAGATAAATCAGTATTGTCTAAAGCTATAATGGCTTACAGACAGGGCTCTATCACATTAGAACAGTTTCAAAGGGATCTTTTGTCGGAATTACGATTCACTATTCTCAACAAAAATTCTTTTCGAGATAGAAAAGAAACAGGACTAGGTTCGAGATTGAGCAGTATACCCAGTGGTGTTGATATTGGTGTTTCATATTTAATTGGTGATATTTTATTGGGAAATAAATTTCAGGACGAAAATCAATCTAATCTACAACACTCTAAAATCCGTGAATTCATAAAAACAATTATAAATAATGCGCTATATCATTACAACAAAGGACAGTACAGTGAATTTCTTTATACATTAACCACTCACTATGCTAAACCAAAATTGTTAGTAGGGATTAAACAAATAAAACAAGGTAATAGTTGTAAAATTTTGCTTGACATCCGACCTACTGTGATTGTGGAAGAACTTTTGAGCTACGATTTTTCACCCGAAGGAGTTGCCAATTTTCTCGTTTTGCTTGGCGAGGTTTTGCTCAGTAAACCCGATTTAAAACCGAAAAAAGAGTTCACTGGCGATATACGTCTGGAGTTACCAAATTATCCGGATTTCATATATTTTGCAACAATATTATTTGAGGAAGTTTTGAAAAATACGCAGCTGACGGAACGAGCCAAAAATATTGACAGTAAGATTGAATCACGAATCTCATTTGTAGAAACAAGATGCATAGAACATCTTGAAAAAAGCTTAGTAGATTGTACTTATTCTGTGCCAAATGAGTACACAACAGAGAGATTACTTGTTTCTGCTAGTGTTCGTCTAGAAGCAGTAAAACTTGTTACAAAAGTTAATTACGCCATTGCACAAATGATAGTCGGAGACACAGAGAGTTTACAGAAAAGTGTCAAGATGATTAAAAATGTCAAAGAAGAATTGATGAAAGATCTTACGGAAGAAAAAATGTTTGTCGTAAGCGAAATTCGTCTTCAAGCATTGACAGACATTTTCACTACGTTTGGTTATCCCGATGATGTATCATATGCTAGGAAAAAACTAGTTTTTTGTAGTAAAAAAATCACTGGTCCAAGAAGTGATCTATTTATTAAAAATATCAATAAAGTTTTAAAAGATGATCAGACAGTTTTACAGTGTAAACCACCGATTTTATTTGATGATAATGAAATTGACGAGTTTGAACTGTTGGATAAAGTTTTAAATCAAGTTCTGAAATTGAATAAAACGCAATTTTTGAAAGATGTGTGTTACTATTATCAAAATTATGCTGACCCATTAACATCTTTAATAAAAAAGATGATAAGAAAAGAAAAGTTTTCCAATATCAATGAATGGATGACATCGTTTTTACAACAAAAAAAATCATTGAATTTTCACTATTTACCGATTTTATCTCTGTTGCATAATCTAATTTTTATACCATGTACTGTGGAAAGCCATCAAGAGCATAAATTTGTATTTGTTCCAATTAAAGAAGTGATTGATGTTTCTAAACAACAGGAAAAAGTTTCTGTATATATTATAACAGAAGAAAAGAACTGGCCAGAAGATGTTAGACCAGTAAAAGGTGCTTTTGTGCTCAGTGAGACTTCATTGAATTATATATATAATCAGTTAGATTCGGCTACCGATAAAATAACTCAAAGTCATTTGGTAAATTTAATTGCGCTTCATTATCAGCGCCAGGCTGAAAAAATTGATAAAACCAACCATATAGAAGCATTAAACATATGGGTTACAGCGCAGAAATATTACAGTCACTCGTTGACACTCATTCCATATAATTTAAAAGCAATGCTCGGTTATGCTACATGCTTACTAAAGTTAGGTAAATATCACTTAGCTGAGAAGGTTTTGGAGAAAAAAGTTGAGAAAAAAACATATTTGTGTGATCCACCAGAAAAATGGCTTCTCTTAGGTATTGTAAAACGCAAATTGCAAAACTATGATCAGGCTAAGAATGCTGTTGAAACAGCACTCAGATTGAAAGAGAACTATGTCGAAGCAAAAAATGAATTGAACTTGATATTAAAATTACGACAAGAAACAGCTGAACAACGAATCAAATTATACAATAAAATGAGTTTGATTCATACCGAACCTAAATCCCATCAATACAATATTCTTTCTATTGACGGTGGTGGCATTAGAGGATTAATACCGGCCATCTGGATTAGTGAGTTAGAACGAAGAACTCAATTGAGCAGCTCATCTATGTTCCACATGATGGCTGGAACATCAACTGGAGGGATCATAGCTGCTGGTCTTTCGTTACCAGATAAACCTGGTATCAGAAAACCGCGTTATAAAGCTGTGGATTTTGTTCAATTGTACACAGCCCATTCTAAAAGAATATTTTCTTGTTCGTCAGTCATAGAGAAGATTTTAAAATTAGGGATTAAATATACTGATGAGGGGCGAAAGGCCTTGTTCCAGCAATATTTTGGAGATACTCAGTTATCTCAAGCACTGACTGATCTTGTCATAACGGCGACTACCTTTCGCAGTTGTACTACAGAGCTATTTCAACGAAGTGAGGCTATTAATGATTACAGGAAAAATTATAAACTTGTTGATATTCTCATGTGCACAACAGCTGCACCAATGTATTTTCCATCTTATCGCTTGCACGATACTGTATTCGTCGACGGTGGAGTTCAAGCCAATAATCCAGCAATGTGTGCCTATACTGAGGCATGCAAGAAAAATGTCAAACGTGAGGATATTTTTATTCTATCTCTTGGTACAGGCGATTATGTACCAGATCCATTGAATCCGAATGCTAAGCGACATCTTTTATTTTGGTTAACTAATAAGCATGATGCTTTGAGTGTCATTTTGAATGGTCCAGAACGTAATATTGATTATCAATTAAGTAATATATTAGGTAGTGATCATTATAATCGATGGCAGGTTTGGCTTGAAAAACCAATTTCACTTGACGATATAAGCAAAGAAAGTTTAGACAATCTAATAGAGCTTGCTCGTGCTCATTTTGACGAAATGGATGCTTCTGATAGTAATAATCGATTAGGAAAACTTATCGAGCGATTTAAAGAGTAATGGAACTAAAGCAGTGCGATCTTTTAGTGTTCATGATTCTTCATTATCAAAATAGTCGACATTTTTTTGGCGTGTGAGACATTCTCAAACATACACAACAGAAAAGCAAATGGAAGAACGAAGCTTAGAAATTCATTGTAGTACTACTAAACTCAAAGTGCTACTTTTTATTACTTAACTTACATTTTTCTTTTTCTATGTTTTTTTTCGCTTATTGCTTCCAACCACTTACGTAGTTTTCTGTAGTTTTTACTTTCTATTTTATCTTCTTTTGCTCTATAATGGAAATTACTTTTAGCTTCTTTTTTCAATTTCGATCAATTTTGAATCAAAAATAAACTGATGAGATCGTTTTCTCTGTTGATATGTGTGCTTTTTTCATAAGATCTTTATTGGTAGCAGAAAAACTCTGGAGAGATTTTCTCTTCTTAATATCACAAAAAGTCTTGATGTGTTACTGTTTATGGCGATGACTGAATGGATTTCTACGACTCCGTATGACCGGTTTGCATGTTGGTTAGAAAGCATCATGGAAGTTTTCTGTATATGCCTCTTTAGCAATGGGGAAAAAAAGCGAAACTTGCTGTACTTCACCGTTCTTTCTGCACTTCCGGGCTGTGTCGAAGGTTTGCCTGCAAACGTTTTGACTATTTCAACACTTCTAGTGGTCAGTGTTCCGGTATAGTAATGGAATTCCAGCTTGCGTAAATCTATCAGACATCAGAGTCCAAATACCTCATTGTACTCTAAAATTTGAGTAACGATGAAGTACAACGAGATATTTGGATTCTGACGTCTGATAGATTTACGCAGGTTGGACTCCCATTACTATACCGGAACATTGACCAATAGAAATATTGAAATAGCTAAAAAGTTTGCAGGCAGGGTATGGGTGTGGATGTGGTTCATCTTATCTTAACCCACACATACATCCTCAATTTCAACAAAAACTAATATGATATTTGGAATCAGCATAAAAAGCTGAGTAGACCTATGTACAATTTAAACGATTTCTGACATTTTTGTTTTTGTCGAAAAAGTTATCCGTAGGCCCTTTCAAGAACATGATGCAAATTCAATTCAATGAAAACACAGGTTTTAGTTTCTAGATAGTTGCCATTTGTCCATCGAATAACTTTAAACAACTTTCTAGGCTTTTCTATGATGTCCGAAAGGTGATTTCACGAAATTCCTTTTCATCATGTCCCTGAGAGAGACCACGGCTAAATTTTTTGAGCAAAAACTATCTTGAGGATGTAGGTGTGGATGTGAGTTTTATCTTTAACACCACTCATATCCATACCCAAACCCAAACCCACAACCACATCCACACCCACACCCATACCCACACCCTTCTTGCTATTAAATAAAGAAAAGCTGATTTTTCCTGACCAGTTACTAATGATATATAAATAATTGAAACTAATTTCAAAACGAATAAAAAAAGAACCATACTTAATTCACATTAATATTTTAAAATTCAAAAAATAATCGAAAGCTTCGTTTTTCTTTTATTTTTTATAAAATGAAGTACATCTCCTCGATAACTTTTCTTTTTTGTAAATAAGCAATAATACCTTGTCAAACTAATGTTTTTGTTCGAATCATTTGAGAAATATCTTAAAAGATTTTTGCAAAAAAATTTAAAAGAGAAATTTCTAAATTTTATTTCAACATATTTTCTATTAATTAAAACTAATTAAAATTTATATTCTGTTCGATCAATATTTAATGATCTTGATCGAACTTCTCTATAGTTCTTTATATTTAATCTATTAAGAAGTAAATAATTTTCTTTTTAAATCTCATACTGATTATTTAATAGCAACATTCATATCTTATGACTTTTTCTAAATTAACTTGCTAAATTAATTCAAACAATAATTCATCTTTAAAAATGATCATTATTATCAAAATTCAATTAATAATTTTTTGTTTATTAATCAATGTTTAATTGTATCAATTGATTCACAACATAGTTCAACGTTTAGATTAGAAAAGTAACCATCTCCTTTTTTAAACAATCAATATCTTATTTGATTCTTTCTTTTTTCAAGATATTCAATTAAGTATGTTCGTTAAATAACATTCTACATTTCTGTCATGTCTCAATGATAATAATACACATATTATACATGTTTGACGAAATACTTTACAAAAGTGATTAAGTTTTTTTAATTAATTAATAAAACCAGATAAAGCAAATATATAATTATAAGAATTTGTTTTTTTTTCTATACCCAAAAGGTAACTCTAGATGAACTTATTGGTAACATATATTTTCGTATATTAACTTATCTAGAAAAACAACAAATAAACAAAAACAGCAATGTTTCTAATAGAAATAATTCAATAGTAGAGAAAAAAATATTGTTTTTTCTTTCGTTTTTATTTCGAATTGATTATGGTTTGATCATTCTCTATTGATCTTATCTTTCAATATCTTATTGATGATGATATACATGTTTGTGAAACAGTTGCTTTGATTTATGCTAACGAGGGAAGGTCCCCAAGTGATTCACTGCTTTTGACTCCATATTTTGCCCATAAGTAGGAGTCTTGTAGACTAGAGAAATCCTAAGAAGATATGGGCTCATATTGCG
>CAJNOP010000379.1:0-15622 GCA_905250075.1 Rotaria sp. Silwood1
TATATATAAGTATAGTTGTACTAAGTAAATAAACCCTGTTCTTGTCTATAAAAACAGAAGAAAAATCTTTATATCTGTTACGATCTCCGACCAATTATTTTTACGAATTCCTTGTCAATGTCATTTCAATCTTCCAGTTCCGAACATCCGACCTTATTCATTACGATCTCCAGACCTGCATCAGATATATCAAGAAATATTCTGTTCCGAACATCCGGTCAAACCATTCCAATTTCCCTGCTTTTCTATTACGATCTTCTGTCCCCGAACGTTTACGAACTCCGGTCAAGGAAAAATTCATTTCCGAACATCCGGACGCATGTCCGGAATTCGGAATGAGGTGAGACGAAACGTCCTTCACCCGATATGAATGTGAATGTGCGTGTGGATGAACAATAAACAACCACACCCACACCCTCCCGCACCCACACCCCCACCGCCACACCCACCCACACCCACACCCTCAAGTAAGAATAACGAGAGAAACATCATGTTCACCCTCACCCTTAATCTCAGTTGTGAATACAAAGAAATTTAATCATGAAATTTGTTATCATGAAGTCAATATTGTATTATGTCATTTTAGATTTCGAAGAAACACGTGCAAGAAGTTGTTCGACTTCAATTAAAATCGGATGATTAGGATGGAGTACATGACGATAAATATTAACTGCTTTTTCGAGATATGAGACTGCTTGTTGCCATTCTGTTTTACTTTCATAAATGAGACCAATATTCGTAAATGTCATTGCAATATCAGGATGTTGTGAAGGCAGACATTTTTTCTTAATATTAAGTGACATATTTAAATGTTCTAAGGCGTGATCCAAATGATCGAGACTCAAATGTATCGCACCAATATTATTATGTAGGGCATCTACTTGAGGATTATTAGCAGGAAGATGTCGCTGATAAATAATTAAAGCTTTTTGCACAGGGGTGTCCCGAGGTTGCCAAGATTGGGGGGGGGGGGGCAAGATTGGTTTGAGAGTTAGTGAGCAAAAAAACTGAAAAAATGTTGAAATTTTGCTGGGGAAAAAAGAAAATTTTTCAACATTGGGGGGGTCACCCCCCCTCCCCCCGATCGGGACACCCCTGTTTTTGCAGATATTCGAGTGCATCCGAACTTTTCCCGTACATTTGGTAGAGACCAGCTATATTACTTAAACATTGACCAATAGTCGGATGTTCTTCACCTAATGCTTGTTTCCAGATCTTCAATGCCTTCAAATAACAATCGAGTGCTTCATCATAATTATTCATTTTCGAATGAATAGCAGCTATGCTATTAAAACTAGTTGCTATTATGGAATCATCCGATCTGAATATTTTAATCATGCTTTCAAGTGCTTTATGATGCCAATCAAGACTCAACTGATAATCACCTTTATCATCAAATAAATTACCAAGATTATGATAACAAGCACTAATATCTTCATAATCAGTTGGATTTATTTCTTTTAATAGACTGCGATAATATTTCTCTGCTTCATCATTTTTACCCATTTGTGCTAATACTAAACCAAGTGAAAGAATAGTTGTTTCACCATTACCATATTGATCTTTCATATAATCAAAAACAGCTTGTAGATCAGGATCACTATTATTACATAATGTTAATCGAACGATCCAAATTCCGCGATCATTTTGATCAATGCTGACTAAACGAAAGATCGAACCTAACATAAAAAGTACTTCTTCTTCACCGTGAAAATAACTAAGGCTGGTAATGTTAGCGAATGGTCGGATACCTTCCAGTCGAGGATCAGCATCAATTTCAAATAATATTCTTTACATATTATCTGATACAGTTGAAGAATAAAGAAAAGATAGAGCCAGTCGACGATCGGTACTTGTTGAAAGAAATGAATTCATTGAAATTAATTGTCCAATTGAATCTTTCAATAATTTGAATTCTTCATTTAACATTAATTGACCTCGAAAAACACGAATAGATGATGAACATTGATGTTTTTCGAGTTATTCTTGAATATCACGAATAAAAAAACGAAAAATAAATAATAAATCAATATTTTGTACACGAAGAGCTTTGTTCCATTGTCGATATAAGAATGATTCACGTGTATACCACCAAATTGCTCGATCCGATGAATAATTTTCTTCAAATTCATGAACAATAGATAATTCATTTTTGTTATCTTTATATTGTTTTTTCGATAATGAAATCATTTCGTCTTTATCAGTTGAAGCTGCTTTCATTTGAAGTAAACAATTAATCAGTAATTGTGAATGGATGAATTGACCATTGAGACCAGTCGTTGATTGTTCATCAGTAGAACTCGTATTGAATACATTTAATACAAGTTGTTCTTCGATTTTCTTAGCTCCTCGTCGACTATGTTCCATTTGAATTAATTCGATAAGATCATTGAACTCACTGATTACACTTTTCACCTACAATACACAAATAATAAAAAGTTCTCTATTATAGATGTTATTATATTTACTTTTGCATATTTCTTCGTCCATTCTGTTTCTATTTTTTATTTGTATCATAAATATAGATTGATGATATTTGTTGTAGTTGATGCAGACGTGGTATGATCACTTGACCTAAATGATTATTTATAATCCAAATAATTCGATCTTCTTCGCGTACAGATCGAATATAGACTTCAAAATTCTTATCATCTTCGAATATTTTCAAATGATTGATACACTTTTGAAGTTGTTCTTCAATGTTGGTCTCATCTTTACCACTCTCATCAAGCCAAACAAGAGAAAAACTTTCGAGATTTTCATCTACTGACGCCATACTTGCAACAAGCGCAAAAAGAAATGATATTTTCACTCAGATATTTTTCTTTTGAATAGCGCACGGTTTTCACATACAAAGAAAGAAAGAAAAAGAAATTGTTATTACATTTTTTTTAAATGCAGCGCAGCAAACATGTAATTGAACTCACCGAGAAAAAAGTTCTTTTTGTCGTCATGAGAAACTCAGGGAAAAAATATCGAGCAATTCTTTCTTTCAAAACAAAAAATAGGTCACGACAAGTTGTGAATTGAAAGAGAAGTATTTTAATCAATCAATCACCGATTAGACTTTTTGTGATAGTACAAATCATTTCTCATTGACACCGACTTTATGTAACATGATGACCTGGAACAGAGATCATTGCATATCATGAGTTGCTTATTTATTAGAAAAACGTTCCAATAATTAAGAAGAATATATTTTTCGAAATATCTATTTTAATAGCCAAACATCAAGCAACTCGATGAATTATTTTGCTATGGAATCATACAAAGTGGATTACTTTGAAACAGATTTGTTCTGATCACTTATTGTCATTTCAAGCAGATGAAGATGTTCGTTTAAGGCAAATTAAATTTCGACCTATCTCTCAAATAGTTCACATGCTACTAACATCAACAGATGATTTGATTTGTGAGATGGAAAACTTCACGATCAAGTTACTTACTATCAACATTTACTGTTATTCCCCTGGTCAAATCGAAACAATTTCAACGAAAAAAATAATTGGCAGTGTTACCAATGATTGATTATTCTATTCCATAAAGATTTAAATAATAAATGTCTTTGTCTTGCGATGTCAATGACAAAATAAACGGATTAATTTAACATTTGAGGGTGTTATTAGTAAACGAATAAAAATTCTTCATATTTCTGTCCATGTGATTCTGGTTATTCTCGAGTTCAATGTCATGTAAAATATAATTGTTCATGCTCATTCGATTCCTATTGCTTAACTTTCGATTTAGTACGAATAATTTATATGAAAATAATGGATTATGTGTTCCAAAGGATGATCGAATTGAGATTCAATTTAATGAAGAAATGATTCGAGTAGTATCGATTTTCTTTGGACATTTGATAAGAGTATTTGAAAATTCAAAACATCAATCGATTACAACAATTAAGAAAATTAAATAGAGAATGAAGAGAATTGCCACTGATGTAACACAATTATTTTATATTTTGTTTATTGAACTTTCTCAACGAAATTATTATTTCATTGTCTTACGAGAAAGATTTATTGCGTCGAAATATATACAAATAGAATTTGTAATGGAATCAGCGATGTTTATTTATCGAAGAAACGATTAATTTAACGTTATGATCGTATTCGCATTTTTGATCGAGTAAAATATGATCCATTATTATGTTGAGAAAATTTTGAATTGAAATGTTTTTATAATGAATATTATATGTGTATGATTGTTTTTATGGAAGTAAATGTCAGTTCAATAGGAAAGGTTGTATTTTATCTCTCGATTATAATTCTTGGTTATCATATCAAACCGAAATTATCATTTTCTCAACAACCATCGTTGATTAAAGTGAGTGCGTCATTGTCATTACATTGATGTCTATATTGGGATTGATTGGTGGATTTTTTCAATATTTACATTTCATATGAAGAAAACACGAGATGTTGGATCGGGGTTTTATTTATTGATTACTTCATGAATATTGGTATGTTTATTACTTGTATTAATATTCAAATTTTCTCAATTGATTTTATTACAAATGGTTATTCTTATTAACCGATTATTTTTGACTATCAATTGTAAAATATTAGATGCAATGGTTCGAATTCTTCTAGCAATCAATGATTGGTTAAATGGATGTATTTCCATGTAACGAGCTGTAACTATTATTCAAGGTGTTAAATTTAAAAAATCTCGAAGTAAACGAATAGCTAAATGGATAACACCAATTGTTATTATTGTAACAGTTTTCACTCATCTTCATGATCCTGTTCATCGTCATTTGATTGATGATATTAATGTTGATGAACAACGAACTTAGTGTATTGTTGAATATTCTTCATCAATCAATACATTCAATTCTTTGATTATAAAAGTATGTTCTCGTTTTACAGCACAACGAAGATTACCATTCAAAGAATATTTGCGATTACAATTTAAACAAGATAAACATTCTCTTATTGTCTCATTTGCACTTGTATTATCAGTCTTACGTCGATTGATTATTTCATCTGTAAGTATATGTATATCGCCACGTCACTCATGGTTATTTCATTTTGCTTATTTAGTTTCATTTTTACCGTCAATGAAGACATTTATTGTCGATGTGTTACCATCGAAATTGTACAAAGATAAATTTGGTATAGTTGTGACTCAAACTATTCGACGATATCGTGGTATTTTATAATTCATTTTTTCAAGTTTAACGAGAGAACTTTACCAACTGATCAACATATCGTACTGATGAGCAAATTATGAACTGGAACGGAGCTTGTTAGTTGATAAAATTTTCTTGTAAAATCATCTGAATCTGCTTATATGCTGTTCTTGCTTAATGTACTATTTTGAGAAGTGCACAATAAATATGTAAGACGCTCATACATTGAGCCGGAGTGAATGAAGTTTTCGCCTTTTGCACTATTATTTCCGTTACAAGTAAAAGAGTAACTAAAAAAAAAGAAATTCATTAGACCTTCAAGATTCGACATCGTTGAATTCTTTTTTTTGCACATGTCTGCTTGTAATACAAATCGATAGAAATAATATAACCACATGAGAAACAACTAAAATAATCAGGGTTAATGGCGATATCAGCAGATAATTATGTTCTTGAAATGTATGCATTCTATTAAAACCATCATTCAAAGAGTTTATTTCACTTAATGAGCTAGTGTTTTCTTCAAAGGGAATGTTCTCTTATCTTCCATGTGCTATCTATAAAACATAAAACAGACATGAATATCTCGAAGAAGTTTTATAAGAAAACGAAATCATGACGAATTTGTGAACGACTTTCCCCCGTTCTTACAATAATTTTATATCCAAAGTTATAGTCCCTATTGATTGCTCCCAGAAGTACATCCTGTAAACGGATCTGTTATTGAATTATAAAAAAATCGTACATAAAATCAGTCTATTTTGCAAACAATATTAAAATGTGAGTAGAGGATCCTTTTTGTGTACTCAAAAAGTGAGTACACTCTAGAATCGGTCAGTGTGTCCGGCCGGCCGGCCGTCCGTCCGTCCGTTTACACGATAACTTTTGAAAGGAGAGTCATATCGCGATGAAATTTTCTACACAGTTCAGCCTTTAGAATATCTCGGTCGAGTTCAAAGATGAGAAGGATCGGCCGAGCCGTTCCTGAGTTATTTCAAAAATACCCATTTTTCCCTATAGCTTCCTATGGAAAAATCGACCCATCGCCGCTTTCGAAAAAGACTTTTCCTATCATAGTCAATTAAAACCCCAACTATTATATACCATTCGATAGAGAATTTCAAGAGCTACAAAATGATATATAAAACATGAGGAAACAGGAAGATTATCTCACCCATCGCAAAGATAAATAGGGAAGAATCGGTTCTGCTTTTGTGCACGCTCTAATTAATCACCAATTAGAGCTCTATCTTTCGACCATAGAGATGATAATCGAAGGTTTTCTGGAGCGGAGAACTAGAATCTGCACTAAACTTGGTTCGAAGCCCCATTGGTTGAGTATTGACCAATAGAAATCATGTTATAGGAAAAACGACTTTCTGAGGCTAAATAAAGCCGAACAGGTGAAATTTGAGCTGTATACGTTCCTAAGTCCTACGGTTGAACAGTAGGCAATGGAATTCAAGGGTTTATAGAAAAGGTTTGCCACGCAAATTTTTATATCCAGACATTCTAGGATGACTGATTTGTCTCATTCACTTTTTGAAGTACACATAACTCTCGGATATAAATCCGAGATTTCCACATTTATTTTATTTCAAGCTGAATTTTCAAGAGGAGAAATTCATCAATTTTTTCGTATATCAGATGCGTTCTAGCAATCTAATGATTCATTTAGTTGCCCGGTTCATCCTTGTCAATCATGCATCATTCCAATCACTATCACGACCAAAACGATCATAATGATCGGCCGCACGACTAGCAAAAGCACCAATCACCATATCAATACTAGTATCATGATCATCACGATGGAGAAGATGAAAAGCAGGGTTATTATGCAAAACAAGCTCATATTGATCGCCAAAATTAGCACGATAATTAGGATTAAAATGAAAAAAAGAATGATTGGAGTGTTGTTGCTTTATTTGTGCTACATCCCGAAATACTTCATGTTGATCAGTTCCTAAAATTTATTTATAGAATAAATGGATAAATGCTGATGAAAAGTTGCAGGACAATATTATGTTGACTTACTCGCATGTCTTTGTTGAAGAGTTAAATAAATTACATATTTCTTCTCATCTGTGTCAAATTCCATTTGGTCAATAGTGAAGCAAACACCAGGCAATAGTAACTCTTCTTCTTCATCAGGAAAATTTGAAAATTTTTGAAGATCGACAGTAAATGCGATAGACAGCTCCATAACAAATAAAACATTACCGAACATCTTAGCTACTTCGAGATTTCGAGTACATGAAGTGAATGCTTGAAAGGAACGCAGTGGTTTTGGATGCTCAAAATAATCCTCTTGGAGTGAAGCAATAAAGTCATCAGACAGTTCGGCGCCACGATAAAGTACTGTGTCTGGTTTGGTCATCTTGCTATTGAATGGATTGTCCCATAGGAGTAGACTAAATGGTCCTAATGTCCGTACCTTACTTCGCCAAACCTGTTCATGTTCTTCACTTCCTATCAATCGCATGGCCTCATTCAATTTCTGATACAAGAAGCTTGACAAGGAATACAGTTTTGCACAACACTTCCATACTTCTTTCATTCCCAATTCTTTTTTACCTAATAATGTCTTTGCTATTTTTTCGGCATCATCTTGTTTTCCGATCTCCTTTCCCTCTTCAATAATACCCAAAGCAGCTTTTTCGACGATCATTGGAATGATTGCTTCATTTTTCGACGGTAATTGATCTTTTGTAAGTCTGAAATCTTTTACTACGGCTTTTATGAAGGGTGAAATAAAGCCGTATAAACCACCACAGGGACGCTTGGGAGCGATAGGATTCGACGTAAATCTTTCTTTTCGCGAGTATTTATCAAATGTATTGTATTGCATTTGTTTGATGATCTTTGTTTCGTGACGTCGCCGTTAGAGAGCTGAATCTTCTCTTCCAAATCAATCTAACAATCATCCGAAAAAGAAATGAATACTCATTAATTTCAGTCGATTGTGTGTCAGTCTAAATGACTACTAAACAGCCACCTACTCGTCTATGTCTCCATCTACCTATAGATTCAACTATATATATCAGTAGAACTACGTTTCTCTGTGACTACCCAATAAACAACTAAACTCTAGAACTGTTACTTAGTTGTATCCAGAAAAGGTGTCTATTATCAGTAGAAAAAATTTGAGTGTGGACTATTCACGGAAGTCGTTTTTTGACGATGATAAGAATCACAAGACTTCGATCTGCTGTTTGATGGAAGGGCTTAACCGTCGCATTATGTGACTCATCTAGTCTGATTTTAGAAATTTAGAATTTAGTTTTTGGCCACTTTTACTCCTGGTTGGGATTCCAGAAAATGTGGATTGCAGCTCTCTACCGGGTACCAAGTTAACTGAGCCTTGTGCATGCCTAGTCAGCAGAGATCCTCTCGTAATTGATCCAGACAACAGTATATTTTAATCGTTCTGAAATTGAGAAAAAGCTTATTAAGCCCTTATTAATTAAAGAAAAAGTCTAGCATGGAGATTCTTCAACATCAACAAACTCTGGTCAAATTGGTTAGAAATTGTAATTGATGTTAATAAATAGGATTTTCTTTTTCGGAAAAAAATCTGACAACTGCCGGGTACCTGATAACATTATCATAGTTTTCTTCTCCCCCATCAATATACTCACTTTGTGAGCTCTCTTTTGGATGTGATATACTCCGTCTTTTATGTAAGAGAAACTGCGCTGATAAACTGTATGTAATCGGCAAAGAGAAAAAAACGAGTTGAGGACAAAAAACAAAAAACAGAACAGAACTCCACTTACCACCAGATACGAACATATATATCCCAGATAAAGAAAGAGAACGAAAAGAATATTATCGGACATTCTGCCAAGTGAAATAAAGAGAACGAAGCGAGAACAATGTAGACATTTGGTGTTCATATGATATCTTTGTGTATTCTTGTAATATGAGTAAAAAATTTCATTACACCTCGGTTGATATAGTCATACGAAGAGAAGAAAGAAGATTGTCTTTCTTATCGACGTGAAAATGATTGAACTCTTTTGAAATATAATACAAAATGTCACCTAAAGTTCCAAATCATGTTGAATTTTTGATCTTTCACCTTTGTCCACTGATCTTTGGCTTTTTCTCGTCTGACAAACAAAGGTATTTTATTCCGTATAACTTCTCTGATTTTCGTTTCTCTCAAAATCTTTTCTGTAAAAACAGCGACAAAATAAACTGATTAAAAAATCTATAAAATTAATAATAAGTTTCTCTGTGAATTCAACCATGTGAATGTTTTTGGAGCAAATATTTGCGAACTTTATCATAGATTAAGATTAAGAAAAAATAAGGTAACGGTACAAACTACCAACGAAATCTAACGAAAAAAAAAACTTCATTAAATACAAATAATCAAATGCTTTTATTGGTCGTACTTGAGTGGATGTGTATGAAGAGTGGTATTCAAATAAGGTGTATAAAAGATAACAGCAGCTAAAACAATTTCAAAAATCAAACCAAAATTTAACATCCAATTACTATTTTACATAATAACCTCCTTTAATTATTCAATTGAGAAAAAAACTTACTTCATTCCTTGTTTTAGAATAGAATTGGTTCGTGTTTTACAAATCATTAAAACAGCCCATCGACAAATGACAATCGTAATAAAAAATCCTGTATGACAAGTGAATTCAAGTTGTTTACGTTGTTCATTTGTCTAAAATTTATCTATGATAGAGAAAAAAAAACAATTTTGATCAAACCCATTCTTGTCCATATGAATCTTCTAAATCATTGATATACTTTGATTCCCATGATTTTCTCAAACCCAATAAACGTGATGGAAGAAATCCATTTTCTACCATAATAACAATATAAGTAAAAAAACCAGCACTCACTTGAATAATTAGGTCCTATTTGTCCATATCCCATTGAAACAAGACTAAAAACACAGAAGGGAAAGTTTTTTATTTATTTATTTTTTGATGAAAGATTACCGTTCATTCACGAATCGATCATGTTGAAGTTCTGTTCATTTTTTTTTTTCATAATATCATTTTCAGCTTTTTCATAAGCCAATGTTATTATTAGATGAAAATGCAGTAATAATTAATATATTTATTCAATTCTGTTCAGTTATATGACAAGTAGAATTTTCGACCAGTGTCTGTTGGAATCAGCTTGTAAATTCGGTCATCATCAGTACATTCACATTAACAACAATATCCATACATCAAATCAAAACAATATACAAATAACACGGCAAGTATAATAATAATAGCAATAAACGAATCAGTAAATGCAAGTTATAATTCTACTCGTCATATCATTGAACAGAATTGAATAAATATATTAATTATTACTGCATTTTCATTTAATATGATTTTCGTTTAATTTTTCAAGTTTATTTATATTAAATTTATGATATATATGTAGCAGTTCTTATAACTTGAATTTACTGATTCGTTTATTGCTATTATTATTATACTTGCCGTGTTATTTGTATATTGTTTTTATTTGATGTATGGATATTGTTGTTAATGTGAATGTACTGATGATGACCGAATTTACAAGCTGATTCCAACAGACACTGGTCGAAAATTCTACTTGTCATATAACTGAACAGAATTGAATAAATATATTAATTATTACTGCATTTTCATTTAATATGATTTTCGTTTAATTTTTCAAGTTTATTTATAGCCAATGTTATTGCTGGAATGATATCTGTACTCAAATCAATACAAAAAATAGTTATGGTGCCTAAAGCGAGTGGAGTATCTGTCACTAGATAGATTAAAAATGGAATTATTTGAGGAATATTCGATGTTAATGTATATGCAATTGATTTTTTTAAATTCTCAAATAATAAATAACCTTCTTCAACACCTGTAATAATTGAAGCAAAACTATCATCTAATAATAACATATCAGCTGCTTGTTTGTTAACATCAAAACCAGTAATATCTATAACAAATGATCAAATTATTTGCATGAAATAATTAAATGAACAAACTCAATGCTACACCGATATCAGCTTTTTTTTAATGCAGGTGAATCATTTGGATCACTTTCAGTCACGACAACAATTTCACCTTGCCGTTGACATCCTATAAATTTCCATCAAAATTTTTCTTTCTAGAAACAGAATTTCAAATAACCTTCAACAATAAAAAGTTCTTGTTGTGGTAATATTCGAGCAAAAACAATTTCTGAATAATTTCTCAATATATCATCAATCTGTGTTGGTGTCTTATCTTTGAGGGTGTGGGTGGTGTGAGTGGGTGTGGGGTGTGGGGTGTGGGTGTGGGTGTGGGTGTAGGTGGATGTGGGTGTAGGTGGATGTGGGTGTAGGTGGATGTGGGTGTAGGTGGGTGTGGGTGTGGATGTGGGCGTGGGTGGGTGGGTGGGGGTGTGGGTGCGGGTGGATTATCTGGTTCCATCCTCTAAATCTAGGCTCACATCCACGCACGCACACCCCACACCTACACCCACACCCCACGGCTACACCCACACCCACACCCGCATCCACACCCACACCGTTCTCAATCAGATGTCATTAGCAAAGAGTAACTGAGAGGCACAACGATATGGAGAAAAATCAAGTCGTAAAGTTGAAAACTGCATGGTACATCGTGTTCATCAACATGAATTGCATGCACTGCAATGATGTACGATACTCATTACAAGTGTTTCTGTCCTAGTTTTAATGCTTGCTCAAGAGATTTGATGCTTGTTGTCAATTTGCTTCGTTTATGCGCCTGCTCCAGTGGTTCACGCATGATTTCGAAAAGTTCGGACGACGAGACAATTGAGCCAATCAATGTTTCATTTATTGTCCGAGCACACCGAGTCACGAAGTAATAGTAGCATATTTGTGAGATTGTATCAATCATTCGTCGTTGTACAACCTATTGAATAGAATGAAGAATAATGGCAAAGATTCATGTTTAGTCACATCTTACATCTGCGTACGAATGAAGAGCCAGTTGGATATTCACTGCTGCTTTATAAATATCTGATTCATGAGGATGATCAATGACAAAGAGAACATTCGTTGGAGTCGCTAATTGTGTGTTGGCAGTACACTGTGAAGGTTGCTTATTTGATACCTTGTTTTTGGTAATAACTGTTTCATCTACTTGTGATTTTGGAATAGTTTGTAAAAGTGTGTGCTTCAAATTATCGATAGTTTCTGTGTAATGACTATTGACAGTGAAAAGATGTTTTTCCATATCGAGAGTCTTTTGCACATAATCACGGCATTGTTCTTCTATTTCACTGACGTTCCGTTCGATAACTTCCCGTAAACGCTGGATGAGACGCGAATATTGTTTGTCGAACGTTTGTTCCAGCCCACGAATCAGAGTCGGTTTGATATAATCATACATATTGTTAACAAGATCAAAGCATGGTTTGGAAACTGATTCGAGTTCATGTCGAAATAAGCGCTCGACGATTTGAAAACTAGTGAAGTTGGGTAGTGAAACACCAGCCGCTTCTCTAATATAGTTTTGAATATTTGCATTATAATCAATTGTCAGAAAATCCGGAAAACGACTTTTAAACTCTTCCTCGAATTTTAACTGATATTCGTAGATATGAAACGCTATACGATCATCGTACAATGTTTTTTGCGAAGTCATCGTTGATGTAGATTGAGTCTTGGTGGAATTCATACCATGAGTTGTTGGATCATAGTCACCGTTGATTTTCGCATTGATACTGTTGTGTAGAGCAGCCGTCATATGATGAAATTCGACCAAACAGTCTTGTTCAGATAGAAGTGCTATAGGCATGGCTTTGAGTTGTTGTTTTTTCTCCTGAATTTCTTGTTTTAACTTATTGATGATTTGAGGAAACGTCGACCGGATTCGTTCTTGTTGAATACGAGCGAGACGCTTGACGAGCTGTGCACTACCTTTGAATTCTGGCAGCAAATGACCAAAATGTTCATGATGTTCGATGAAAAATTGTGCTTCGCGCTTTTTCATTTCTTCGAATGTAATGTTTTGATCAATTTCATCTTGATTTCGATTCAAAATAGCGACACAACCCAGTTTGAGTTTCATTGCACCGGCACCTATGCCTTGCAGTTTCTCGGCTATGCCCTTATCAAATTTGTCAATTTTTGATACGGCAATCAGTTGACGATCACAAGTGGGATCGAAGACTTTAGCAAGTTTCATTGATTCAGACGTAGTGAAATCGACCGATGCCGGAATGACATGAAGTACAACCTTTGGCAATCAAAAATAGTACTTTTGCGGAACTCGACTTTAAATGAATGTTGAAGTATATAGAGAGAAAAGTGAACCACTCTCTGCCGCTCCGCAGGCTGTGGCAGACATTGAGACATGTTGCCCCATTGAGACTGTTACTCATCTTAGTCAATATAATTACAGGGGGTTCTTAATTCATTAGAGAGATTTGATTCTATTTTACGTTGTCGTATCAGAGATTGCGTTGAAAACTTTTTTGTGTAAAAATTCTTAAAATTTCGTCTGTCACTTGCTAAGATGAAACACAATGAAGCATTATTTTCTTTTTGTAGCAGGTATTGTGTGCACTTCTTTTAGCATAACAAAGACAAAAAAGCTACAAAACTCTGTACCTTGCACGAGAACCTAAGACAGATATCCGAAGAACGTGTGTCCTTCGAACAGATGCCCATGAGATGCTTGCCTAATGTGTATCAGAACATTAACAAGGTGAGTTTCTCGTAACTACTAGAATACTAATACACAGTCAAAACACTACGACATTCCCATGTCAAAACTCGTTTAGACACTCTCGACGCTGGTCTACATGAATCCTACTATTTTGAATAGTATTTGAATCGTTCTGCTTGTTTGTCCATCTGTTCCTATGAAGCGCACGTTGGCTCATAATTTCAAGGAAACAGTTGATTTCTGTGATTTTTACATAATGTATTCTTATCATCCTAGAACTGCCATGACGCTCTCATTACGACTTTTCGTGATTCTGAGCGCATCAGAATCATGAAAGTTACAGGAGTCATGGGAGTCATCGAAATCTGGACTGAGTATTTTGTTCTGAATTCATGAATTGCAGTGGCAATTGTTATGTCTGCGATTTATACAACTCTTATGGTTAGAAATAACCACAGAAACTTTTTTCCATTGAGCACTTCCGTTTTTTTGCGTCTTCCATTTTCTTTTTTGGGTGTGCATTGACAAAAATTCTCCATTTTCTTTGATCTTATGTCCGTTGCTTATCCAAAATAATTTGATCTAGAATTAGTTTTATTAGATATGTTGTCGATGAATAACTCTTTGAAGCTTTTCCTTCTCGCACATATGTGCATAGTTTCTTGCACGAAACTCGAAGAAAATCTAAGACAACCAAACATTTGACTGGATGAGTCTATTCCAAGGGGGAAACACTGTACTTTGTACTTTAAGATACTTTGAAGTACTTTAATGTACTTCAAAGTACTTTATTGTACTTTAATATACTTCAAGCTACTTTAAGATACTTCAATGTGCTTATACACTTCAAGGCCTATCCACGAGTAGTCTTCATGACTCACAAGACCTATCTCGGGGTAGTCTTCATAACTCTTCAATGGCTACCTAAGGGTAGGGGGAGTTACCGTTACCTTACCAAGTAACTGGTAACGAAGAATTTGCGGTCCTTCCATCTTCATTTACGCATCACCTTTTATTGCTTCTTGAATGTCTATCATATAGAACTGCCCTGGGCCTCAAATTCTATGTTCCATGGGTACTCGTAGGTCCTCACGTTCTATCTTATAGGGGAACCTTAGGTCCTTATACCCTATTGTATAGAGGTACCCATAGGTCCTCAAGTGCTATACTACAGGGGGTACGCTTAGGTCCTCCACAGCTATACTATAACAGTACCCATAGGTCCTCAGGGCCTATACTATAAGAGAACCATTAGGTCCTCAAGTGCTATACTTGTGGGTACCCGTGGGTCCTCAACAGCTATACTATAACGGTACCCTTAGGTCCCCAAGGCCTATACTATAAGGGAACCCTTAGGTCCTCAAAAGCTATACTATAGGAATACCTCTAGGTTCTCACGGCCTATACCATAGAAATACCCTTAGTTCCTCAAGAGCTCTAGTATAAGGGTATACATAGGTCTTCAAATGCTATACTATAAGGGAACCCTTAGTCCTCACGTGATATCCTACAGGGGTACCCTTACGTCCTCAAGTGCTATATTATAAAGGTACCCTCAGGTCGTCAACAGCTGTACTATATAGGTACCATGAAATCCACAAGGCATTTACTGTGGCCTATAGTATAGCACTTGAGGGCCTAAGAGTTCCTTTATAGTATGGACCTTGAGGATCTAAGGGTTTCCTTATAGCATAGGGCTTGAGATTCTAAGAGTACCTCTATAGTGTAGGCCTTGAGAATCTCTGGGTTCCCTTATAGTCAGGAACCGCGCGAGCGAGGTGTGGGGGTGTACACCCCATCACCCCCCCCCCCCCCCCCCCCCTATAGGCCACAGTATATGCCTTGCCCG
>CAJNOP010000379.1:16559-41877 GCA_905250075.1 Rotaria sp. Silwood1
TCCGCATAAAATGACTGAATGGTAACCGATATACTCTAAAAAATTGCCACATTTTTCACTCGAAAAATGGCCCATATTAAGAACTAACGGGTGATGCAAAAGTTCCCGGAAAAATGTCGCTTCATTTTTTATCGGCCACACCATAACATGTTTTGGAAAAATAAAAAATACCTATCCAAAATCTACGTTGAAAGCGCTATCTAACTGTATGTTCAAAAAATTTCTAGAATGTCTTGCCTTTCAGTAACGACCACATCCTTAGATGACACTAAAACGTACTATAGCTGTAAAAAGGAACTCACAATGACTGCGGCAGAAGAAACCAATCTTAAAGCAATGTCATAGTATTTTCTACCAGGTTCGTAGAGAATTAAACGACGAATATAATGGAAGAAAGAGCAACAATATATGACGGAACGCATATAAGATATTCGAAAAATACTGAAATATCGGTTTCTTCTACCGGAATCATTGTGGGTTGCTTTTTACAGAGTACATTTTAGTGTCATTTAAGGACGTGGCCGTTACTCAAAGGTAAGGCATCATAGAAATCTTTTGAACATACAATTAGAAAATGCTTTCAACGTTGATTCTGAATAGGTATTTTTTACTTTTACAAAACATGTTGTAGCCGATGAAAAATGAAGCGAAATTTTTCCGAGAACTTTTGCATCACCCGTTATTTCGCAAAGAATTCTGCATTATCCCATGCAAATAAAATATGTAAATAGGTAATTTTGTTCAGTGTTCAATGCTCTATCTTTTGGTATCTTACACACAAATTTCGTTAATTTTTTCTATCTAAAAAAAACTTAACTTTGTACAAACAATTTTTACAAAATTTTTCAAATATCTTTGCGAGTGCTCGAAAGTCGAATCGGGCTAATTTTTCACCAGCTCAAACTACAGTATAACCTCTCTATAGTGGACACCCAAGGGACCTTGTCAAAGTGTCCACTATACGGAGGTGTCCACTTTCGGAAGGTTTTCAATATTTTGTTTTGAAATAATTGCTATAGTGACTAAAGTCTATCTCATCCACTTGCTTGAGGTCATTTTGCATTGAAATGTGTTGAGGGTAACTTCTCTCGTCAGTTGCTGAAAAATTCCAATATCAACGGTTTTTTTTGAAAGAGTCAGTGATAAAATTCCTTTTGCACACATTCCAGTCAAGATAGACGGCAGTCATCTCCGGCTAGATTTTCTGAAGAGAAATCGTATTTTTTTGTCATTTCATGAGTAGATAAATGAACATTTATTGAATTCTTTTTTTCTGTTTTCTGGTCGGTCTTCACGCGATTGCTATTCTATTGGAGGGTGCATCGCACATTAGTGTTGGATGTACCAACTAGGAGCGACCATTTACTGTTTCTCTGAAAAGCAAATGTCTCTTGCTTTTTTCAAAACATTTATGTAAATTGTTTTGAACTATCAATTTCTGAACGCAATGTTGTCACCTTTCCGTTGGTATAGAAAGTATAGAGATGGAAGTCGTTTGCGAATAAAAAGGAGACACAGTTACTTTCCAGGGTACCTTAAATTGCTATCCATAGCACCAACACATATCAGACTTCTACTTGTCTTTTATTTAAACTCCGCAGTCATCACTCACACACGCCTTTTCTGTGCCTAATTAATTTCTTCTCGCCATTGTCTCGCTCAGTAGCTCATCTAAAATTAGTTTATGTAGTGCACAATTACCAAGCACAACTGCATTCAAGGAAAGAATGTATGTCCCAAAACTGGAACAGAAAAATGTTGACTTTTGACATACAAAATGGATTTTGTGGTGCGTGAACTTTTCGCAGATGTTTGGGTTCGAGACTTTTTCGAATTTTGAGACAATATCGAAAAAATGCCGTGAAATTAGGAAACTGTCCACATTCAAGAGGTTCTCTACTGTGGACAGGACCGGGATAAAGTGTCCACAGTCCAGAATAGAGAGGTATCCATATTAGAGAGGTTCATTTGCAGCAAAAACAGCTCGGGGGGACCGGCCAGTGTCCGCAATAGGGAGGTGTTCACTTTAGAGAGGTGTCCACATAGAGAGGTTTTACTGTATATATACTAAAAATTTTGGTCTAGAAGTTTTAGATGATGCTGAACAAGATGAGAATATGAAATCGAAAACTAAATTTTGACGAGTGCTTCGATATCAGACATGATCCTCGATGGTCTCCTGGACCCTCTCTTAAAATACTGTGAATTCTTTATGTATTTTCCTCGATTGAATAGCTAATCTGTGTCTGCTCAGAATTCAACATGAGAAAGTCCATCAATTTATGAATCTATCAAAGCTTTGAAAGCGAAACAGTATGCGAACTCGATAGTGACTAAACAATTACATGCTACACTGATGAAACAAAACAAACATGGAAATATGACCTTTTGGATGAGCAATTACAAAAAAACAGTTTCTGGTTTTCATTTGATAACAAGAGCCTTGTACTTCAAATTGACAAGAGCTCTGTTCAAGTTTTTGATGCGGATGTAAATTTATTCAAATAAAATTATTTCCTTGTTTTCTTTAATCTCTTGGTTATGTGAGACTCAAGTGCCGGCACCTCTACTGGCAAGAGCTCAACTATTGGGAGGCTTTTTTTTATCAGGGGGCTCATCTGTCATGTCACTAATATATTCGTTTTACAAAAACCTAGTAAAATTGTCAACTGTATAATTCGGAGAAAATATTAAATAATTGTATTATACTTAAGCTGCATTTTATTGTTGTTCACAAATAAGAAGTTGTCAACGCGGGTTGCTTTCTTTTCGCACTTGTTCTGCAGAAAGCCGATGTGTTTGCGCATGATGCATTCGTATGATTGCTTTTATTTGCGCTGAAAAAATAAGAGAATCAATTAACGAATGGTGCAGTCTGGCTACTGTCAGCAGTTGGCTTTTTCCAACTTGCAAAAAAGAACGTCACAGTCAATACTCAGATGAAGCAGTGTACAGTAAGCATGCACTGACAACGATGTAATCGTACTTCTGTTGCCATAATAAAAAGGGTGTGGTGTGGATGTAGGTGAGTGTGGGTTCGGACGTGTGGCTGTAGCTCTGGGCATGGTGTACGAGTATGGGTAAGGTTGGCTGGGTGTAGGCATAGGTGCGGATTATGCGTGTGGGACTGAGTTTTAGCGTTCTCTTTCCCCATTCAACATCCACACACACTGGTACCCACATCCCACACTAACACTAGTGCTGACCTCTGCACGCACAGCCATGAGCTCAAAATTCCGTTAAGGTGTATAAAATTATTTCGTTGCGTATATATTTTCTACCCATTGGTGAACAAATTTATTTCATCAGCTACAACATATTCAACCATGAGTATTAGCAAGAAATGGTTGTTCTAGGAGTGGAAAATAATAATTCGGTTTACAACAATACAACTGTAATGAAACTATACTATGCATTCATCAATAGTTCAGAAACGAACCAGGATAAATTGTAGCCAAGTTAACAAAAGCAGAGGAATACTTTTACGACCACATATGCCATTTCGCAGCATTGTACGATCGCCAGTCAAACCATGTGAGGATTGGGTGTGCTTCAAAGAAATAACGACAATAAGGCTCGTATAACTTATTATTATGCGCATGAGATTCGAACGATTCGTCACACAGAATTGTGAGAAGTCTCATTTTTAAACCAAAGGTGACTGTATATTTATGTCTAAGCTATAAATATGTATTTCGTTTTGTTTTATGAACTGTGAAAATGCTGCTATGAAATCGAAAATTCTTAGATAGTAATGCTGACGCAAAACTGATATGAATTTCTCCTCAGCTCCATCAAAATTCGACGAATCGATCAAAGCAAAAGAAGCTTATTAAATAAAATTTTTGTATCAAAATTAACATTCTTGAAGTATTGGGTGTAAAGATTATTGATCGTTACACTTCAGTTCATGTACACTATCCACTTGGGGATGTTGGTGTGGATCTTCTACATTTATCGACGCTCACACCAAAACCCATACTACGATCATCCTCACAAACACTCCACATACGCACATCCACATCCATATCTACATTCAGAATACTTTCGAAGATGTTCTAAGAGATGTTGTCCTATCATTGTCAAAAACCTTTTTTTTTCGCTAAAGAATGCTATCTCACATCCTTGAAATGTGTTTCAAAAGAACATTAAAAGTGTCTTCAGGACCTTTTCCAAAAAAGAAAGTCGGTGGGAGCCGGGTCGGGTATGGGTATAGATTGTGGGTGTGAGTGTGGAGTATGGGGATGGGGTATGGGGCGTGGTTTTGGGGTGTGGGTGTGAATGGATGTGGAGTGGGTATGGATGTGGGTGTGGGTGTGGGTGTGGGTGTGGGTGTGGGTGTGGGTGTGGGGTTTGAGTCTTCTTTTCACAAACAACTACACCCACACCCACACTCTGACTATACCCTTATCCACATACTTTTCTCTTCGTATTCCTACACCTATACCCTTATATCTATATCTTCATGCCTATGACCATATTGCAATATATTGATCTGTAAAAATATTCCCCATGCTTTTGCCCTTATTCTCATACCTACATCCTTGTAATTGTACCTGCATATCTATACTCTTATCCCTATACCTATGCCCTTTTCAAGCCTGTGACAGCTCACGGTTCTACGAGCCGGTTCTTCGTTGTAAAATATTTTTGCTTTATAAAGGCAAGACCTGTTTTCATCGGACATCTTGTGAGTTGTACTTGATCAATTTGATTGGTTCTGATCGAAATGTACTATAGCCGAGCAGCATATTGCGCGAATATGATAGATGACTACATCGCGAAGTATCATGGCATGTAGTTGATTCTGGCTGATATCAGTTCATATTCATTGTTCAAGGCGATTTAGGAATCTTTCTTCTTTATCCTGTAAATTACAATTTAATGATGGATCGAAATCGATATTAAGTGAAGAATGAACATTTAAATATTAATGCATGTTCACTAACTCATGTGTTATGTAGCTTAATAACACTGTTGCAAATTTGCTTTGAACATGCTCAATTCTCGACATTTGTTTTTATTTTAGGAAATAGCTGCACTACTGAAAAATGTCGACGTGACTCAATGATTGTGTTAGGTGTGATAGATGGTAGTTTTGAACTTATTTGCCAATGTTGTATCGCCTGCAGTACTTCACGTTTTGATGATCTTGCTGACCTTTGTTTTCGATCAACACCTGTAAATACTATCGAAAAGTGCCACACTGATCAAAGTCAGCTAATATTGCGCTGAAAAAATATTACATATGGAATATCCTTCTGTTTTGCATACTGAACTGTCTTCAATTGTACAGAACTGGCGATCCACATGAAAATCTTGGGCATCAAGCTAAAATTGATTTGAAATGGAATGATCAGACACAGCAATTCGATGGCCAATGGGTTGTCAGAATATCTAACTATTTTGGTCAAGATAAATTCGAATTGAAATTAAGACAACATGTAGAGTTAGTGTAATGTGATATTTCAATCATTTCAAGGGTGTGAGTGTGGGTTTGACAAGACGGATCATATTCTGTTTATTGCGTACAACTTTTTGTAGTGTTACTCTTGCTGTTTCTAGGAAGAAAAGAAAATTTTTAACTTGTAACATAATTGAGTTGTGAAGTTCGACGTTTTTTTTCATATCTTTTGCATCACATACTATCTACAATGCTAAAATGGTAGTTTATTTCAGAGTGAGGAGAAGAGAAATAGCAATGCTGTAGTATGATTGCATTATTCATCTAACATTATCAAAACCAGTCAACAACCATGAAAAGCAATTAGAAGTCATGAGATTCCCTGTGTCACTGCATCACATTCTATACCGAACATCCAACAGTAAAAAACTCAGCTACTCTAGAAAATGATTGTATACAAGTGACGAAATAGTGTTCAGTCATTAACAATTCTCATACAAGCGCAAGGAAGGTTTTTTAATCTTAAATATGAGTTTTTATTTCAACGTTTTCAATAAACACTTTTTTCCTACATAGACTAACGCACGTTCTTTCTTTTCTGTGTAGCAACAGCAGTAATAATGATAGTTGATAATAATTCAACTATGATTAAATTTGAATCATGGTTCATTCCTATAGATATTCTAATGATTGTATCTACCATGATTGCAACTTTACTTGCTTTTACCTTTTTGGCTATTATCATTATGAGTCGAACATGTCGAACAGTACCATTGATGCTTGTTGGGAACTCCTGTTTAGCTGCTATTATCTTTGAATGTACTATGCTAAGTATGGCTTTATTTACACTTCAAAATGATATAAAGCAAAATGTGTTTCAAGATTTACTTTGTATTTTTCGCGGCTACATGGGTTATGTTACATGTTTTTTACAGAATTATTCGTATGCATTACAAGCTATTTATCGATATATTAGTGTTGTCTATCCAGCTCGTGTATCCTGGCAATCAGCACGTTTTCAAGCTTCTCTTATTGGTATTAAATGGATCTTTTCAATAGTATACCCACTTCCATTGTTGTTGACTGGTGAAATAATCTACAATGTTGACAATCAAATATGTCAAGTACAATTACGACTTTCTCCAATAATGATTTATACTACATTATGTATTTATATGATACCTATCACAATTATTATGCTTGTCTACTTTAAACTATTTCGATATGTACATGAAATGAGTAAACATGTCACACCAACAAACACTTTATTTCATGCACGACGAGAATTAGAAATGGTTCGTCGTATTGTCTTTCTTGTTATTATTCTTATCATACTTGGTCTACCCTATATGATATTTATTTTAATGTCGTTTGTAACTATTCCACCAAAATATCATTTTCGTATTGCTTACTTATTTGTTGATATATCATCGGTATTTGTTATGATTGCTCTATTCCAATTTACGGAACCAATTAAAACAATATTATTAAAGATGATAAGTGTACTGTCAAGTACAGTGAATCCAACAAATAATTAATTGAATAAATGAAATAAAATTAAAATTCATTATATTGTGTATATTTAGAATAATGAAAATATGTCAAATGTTGACGATATTATTAATTGAAAATGATAGGTTGAAAATGACTTCAAAAAAATACTGTCTGCTGCTGACATGGCATTATTGTCGGATTCTACTGGCTCAGTCATGAGCAGTCTCAACTCTAACATGGAGCGAAACAGAATAGAGTTAACAAAATTTTTACTTCAGCAAATATTGAGACCCATGGTCATAATCATTCATATACGATTAATTCATTCAACATGTTTGATGAAAGCTTTTTTTTTTCGAATAATCATCGATTTAAAAACTTATCAACTTGTTTACAGTACTCGATGAAATAAACATTGAACAGATTTATTAATCAATTGTTTGTGCAAATCAAATTTACATACTATGTCATTTAATAAAACTATCGGTTACTTGTCGACCATTACAACGTGAACTATACATCTAGTGACACGAATTCAGTGAAATTACATCATTTATCGAATTAAGATGTGATACAATCTCGAATATATTAAATTCTTGGACGCTTTCATCTTTTTTTCTATAAACTATGTGTTCCGATGTGAAAAATACATATTGTTTCATAAAAAGAAGTCGAATAAAACTATCTAGTGTCACCTCATAGAGAGCAGTGTACCTTTTTTTATAAGCGTGGTATTCTTCTGGACATAGATAAATTGTAATTCATAGCTATTCTTCTGTTGCCACTTCAATAATACTTACTTATCTTGAGCAGATGAGTGACCAATATTAGTTTTGGGCTGTACTGCGCAAAATGTAAGATTCAAGTGTTTGCACGATGATTAATCACCAAGTCAAACATTTCATGTGCTCGAATCTGTTTGCAATCAGACAGTAATTAATGAATAAAATCATCTTTTTCTAATCGAAACTATCGAAGAAAATAGGCTATTATGACGCCGTCAAATGACTTCTACGTAGCTCCATTTTTAAATACAATACTGAACTTGATGAACCACCTATACCTATCAAATTATCAAACAACTCAATTATAAATAGAAGACGAGATTTTATACCACAAGATATTCTATGGAACAATCTGAAGTGGGCAAGATTGGTTCATATAGAATGTTTCAATACGCAGTTGTATTCACACGTACGTAGTTGCTTGACTTTTTCTAATCGTCTTCTTACGTTCCTTCTATTTTAAAATTGTCGCTTCTATATCTCTCGCCTTTTTCCTAATTCGGTATATCGTCACTCTTATGTTTTGTTCATTTGCGTTCATTCTCTTGAGTGGGTGCGGGTACGAGTTAATGAACACTTGACATCCACCCCCATACTGATGAATGACATCATAGTGTTGGTGTATTTAGGTGGATGTAGGCGCTGGCGAATGTCTTATCTTTATCGGCACCTACTGTATGTTAAAAATCAACCTCTTGACTGTTCGCATCATGTGAATAACTTTATTAAAATATCTTGATTAAACGCAACAAAATGCAAAAATAAAAAAATACACAATAGCAATAAGGTTCGAGATTAAAAGATAAATATCAGAAGTATTGTAAATTGGAAGTCTACTTGTTGTTGAGTTTTTCGTATGATTTTGTCTCTTGGGTCGTTTGTTGCTGAATTGTAGACAAGGCTGAATCTAAATGCAAGATAACAACGTCGAAATACATTCATGAATTAATAGAATAAACTTTAGAGATCAGCACTCCCTACTACGGATTTTTATATTACACTCGATACCATTTCAAATGAAGCTGCTGAATCAGAAACATGAGCTCCATCATGATACAACACAAAAGAATAGAAGGACAACATTCACAACTACTTTCGCTTCTAATATATAACATGCTTCGTTGTTTTTTGAATAAGTGAAAACTAGAACTATGTAACTAGCAATTAACAATGTACAGCAGCTAATAGAAAACTTCTTAGAAAATATATCTATTTTAGCAATGTGCAAATTAATAGCGATTAGTGTTATTTCAATTAATTGTGAACAGTTTGAAAGTGATGTATTTATTGCCTTTCAAATTCCATTCTAAGTTTGGACGTAACTAGTCATTGTCACTTTGTTGCCTTCAGAAAATAAACAATACTGCATAAGAAGCCAATTTCGAGATGAGCTAGGATATTCATGAATCGAAAGAAGACTATTTTCATTAAGGAATATGTTCATAATTAAACTAACCATCATTGACCGTAGATTATTGCATGGTTTCTAACACATAAGTATCATTTTTCGTGAATTTTCTTAAAATTTGTCTGCTTTTCACATTCAGGCACATATCAATTGATAGAGGTTGACTTGCTCTACAAAACTCTGTCTATGCAATGCATCCTTAATCGGAGAATGTGAGTATATAGATGTTAGCAGTTATGGGTGCTATTCTTCTCAATTGCGATTGCCATAGATTGATTCGCTCTAACCAACAAGACATTTATCTTTAGCCATATTTTTCAATATGTCAAAATCTTTGATTTTTTTCATGGTGTCTCGTCAACTGCGATCGTGGTTGTATGAGAGGTTAGAGCTTCCATGAAGAAAACAATATTAAAAAAACTATGGATCAAAGAAGAAACATTCATATCCTAGATAAAATAGTACTATATTGCGTTCATTGAATTTCAGCTGAAAAATTAACTGAAATCTCAGGATAAGTACAGTGTTGAGGCAGAAACTCTTAATATAATAGATGTAGACAATAACACAATCACTATGAAACGGTGGAAGCGATATGGGGAAGACTTCTATTGAAACCTGCTAGTCTTCGAAAAAATTGTTTTATGAAGTGAATAGAGAGTGGTGATCTTTATCATAAATAGCTTTCAGCAGAAGGTATGTAGGATTAAAATTTGAGAAGTAATAAAAAAAAGTTTTTGGTACGATAGGATTTCCCAAGATCCCTTGGACGTACCAGCACATACCTGATTACTTAGTTTTCGGCACAGGTAGAATCTCTCCGTGCGAAAATTTGATTTTATGTTCGAGTGTTTTAATGCGACAGTTTTTCTGGTATCGACATGGATACAAGTAGTCGGGCAAATTTGTATGTCTAAAACTGCAACGATGCAATGGATCGGCTAAGTCTTTACAGTTCTGATCATAATTGCATCTCGTTATTGACAGTGGTGCATGAGTATATTGATATGAATGGATTTCTTCATGTCTATTTCTGCATATTTCAGAGAATCGACAAGGATGAGAATACGATTGGCAATGGGATACTTGATTTGCTCCGTACTGCTCCTTGCAGTTAACTGAATCCCGACATGGGGTAAGGCGAGGTGGTTCACGAGGTCGCAGTCTCGATGCCTCACGCGATTGTGATCCTAGTCGTTGTGGCTTGTATGGTTCTGGTTGTGATCGTGATGGTGATCGTGACCGTGATCGTGATCGAGATAGAGCTCGAAATCGTGGCGATTCATGCGGCCGCTGTTGTGGCGGTTCCTGTGGTCTTGATTGTGGTATGTCGTATGATTGTGATCGTGATGAACGTGGTCCTTGAGGAGATCGATAAGGCAACCCAGTTGTTGGCTTAGACTGATCATTTTCGTTTTCGTTCTGTAATCCGAAAATGCCTTTGAAGAAGTTGATAGCTTTACGAGGGAAGCTTGGAGACTCAGGCGACTTCGGTCTATTGCTTTGATGAGACTCTTTCGGTAGTTGCTTTCTATTACAATACTCATGTCGTTCTCTCGGAGTATTTGACTCTTTCGAATCATGATCGATGTCGCCTGAACGAGAGGCACTAACAGGACTTTTAAAGTGTTTGTCGAACGTTGGATGAACATGAGGTAACGGGTTATGCTGAATTACAAGATTTTGAATCGGTACACTCTGTGAACCAGCACTAATATAGATGTAATCAAGTGCATTCAAGTCGAGCCGATCACGCTCAAATTTACACTCCAAACTAACATGCATGTAGATACCATTAGCACCTGCGTGCATTAGCGAAACCTGACCAGTTTTCTGCTTCATTCTAAGACAATACAGAATTGCGTCGTCATCGTTACAGCCCTTGTGAAAGACGTTGGATCCAAACTGAAATTTCTTCGCCTGAATAACAGTATCATGAAGTTCTGGTGGATAATCGCTAATGTATGAATACTGTTCATTATAGTTGTCAACATTTGTATCCTTAGGAATCGATGCAACGTAACATACAAGATACTTTATATTATCTTGAGTCTCAGAAGGTTGGATGGCTTCATTAGTGATTGTTAACATAAAATCACCTTTCAGGGTCTTGAAATAGATGTAGACGATGTCATCAGACGCTTTAGCGTTGCTAGCATCTTGAATATATTGTTTGTATGATTGAGAAATTGTCATTGGAATAGCTACTTGGTTTTTGAAATGGCTTGCCGAGAGCGTGATAGTGGTACCGTAATTGAGTAGTAAATCAGATGATATTGGACTCAGTTGGATTTGAGAAAGCATTTGTTTAAGACAATAGTTTTGATATTTGACTCTCGATGCATCAGGCTTTTGAAAGGGCATTACATCAACGTTAATATCGACATCATACTTCACGATTGTCAGAATACGATCGAATAGCTTCTTTGCGTTCTTCTGAGCCTTTTCCGATAAATTATTGAAGACATTTTGTGGTATATAAACATGTTCGATATAATGAAGAGGTATCAATTTCGGTAAATGAGCTTCGAACACTTGATGTGAATCAAGTTCGAGCCACCACTTTATGATATCTTCGAGATTTTCATTCATTGTATGGTTCTGTAGACCAGCACTGGCGAGCAATTCCAAAGCTGCAGCTCGTTCGTATCCAAAGTTCGAACAGTGAAGTTTGGATGCGTGGAACTGTGCAATTCGACCCGAGTCTGTTCCAGAGCCTGTTAGCCATGGATGAAAATTAGGTGCTTTGCCAGACTTGTAAATAGTGGCTGCCAACGGACTAAAATTTGCATCTGGATGTTGCATAAGTTCACGTTTGAAAACAATAATAATATCGCCGTAATAGGCTCCTGTATGTGGTCCTAAAATACCGAACACGTGCTGATCAGTGCCCAGATCTTTATCTGCCGCAAAGCCGATGCCAGTTTTCTTCGAGTTAAGTTGAATTGATGCTTGAGCAATTTCTATGGCACAAAATTTTATTTCGTTTACATGGTCGAAGGGTAGGATTTTTTTCAAAGCCTGTTCTTCTCGACGTGCAATGTACTCCAGATTATCATCATCTGTATTGACATGAGTTCCAACATCACCAGTATATACCTTGCCAAATTCAATCTTAACGAGTGCATCAATAAAAGCACACACTGTGTCTTGTGTAGCAGTGACTTCACCTTTGAGAATTTTTCGAATACGTTTATGTTGTGCAACAGTTTGAGCGACAAATTTGGAATTTTTCAAGTGGTCCATATGACCACGGCTCATAATATGACCGTGAACGAGAATGGATTGAAAGATAGGTGATGAACACCGATGCATAGGACGCAATGAGCGAACCCATTCTAGAATTATGGTAGGAATATTTACGCTTGGCCACTTTTTCTTGAGCTTTTGCTCGACATAAGTTCGAATATTGCCAATTGCTGCAATCTGATTCTGCACAAAGTTTCTATCTTTGTTAAAGTTCGCACATTGTGTTGCTCCAAACGAATCCAGTGTATGTACATGGCGAAATTTTGTCATATGCGTAGGTTTATTTCGTTCTCGACATTCACCAGCCACGTCTCGACAGCGATAACGAATATCACGAATACCTGTATGCGTGAACGCATTTAAATGTTCATCATTCACCAAATGAATACAATGGCTATCATCGGGACACATTTCCCGCGCAATGTGAATGCTCGTGCTCATATGTTTCTCACTGAAATCATTGCATTGCCGTCCCCAGGGGCAGACATGTGCGTAACTTAGACAATGATGTTCGATATCTTTAAACTTCTTCGAATCGTTATTTTCTCCTTGCTGTAAGTAATTGACGTGAAGTTCACAAGCGTAGGGTGTTAAAGGGCACGGATCCCTGAACGGATGGATCTCGTCATGAATGTGCTTTTGATCGTGAAAATTGATACAATTTCCTCCGAATCGACATACTTTTCGGCAGTGTCGCAACTTTCGAGTATGCACAGTGGATTTTCTTAATAATTCATCGCATTCGAGACCATGAGGACACAAGGGTACATGTCGATACTTATCTAAATGTGAGGGTGCCATATTCTGGCAAAGTCCTTCGCTAGGACAGAAATCCGGATGAGCGAAATCATATAAATGACGCTCATCTTCATTAACACATTGACCACCATCACGACAATGTTGACGATGAAGAAAACATGACATGTGTACGTCATCATTCATTTCATTACATTCTGGCCCAAACGGACACTTAGGTGGATGAAAAAAGTCACGAATATGTTGTTGATCGTTTAGTCTATTACAGTTAGCGGCATAGTCACACGGCGGCATTTTATTTATAATCAACTCGCTGATTAATGCTTTTCCACTGCTTTTCACTTCAGACATATGATACGGTCCAATGGTCATCCCCTTTATTTGAGTCGAAGGTGAAGACACAACCAATTTGTCAAGAATTTTTTGAAAAGGAGCTAAATTACCATTTGGATTGAGATGATTACCAGTATTGTGGTCATCAATTATAGAAAAGACTATCTCTTTAAAGTAGCCGGCATATTGAAGAATTACAGATTTGAAAATAAGCGCTATATGCTCGGGCCTAGAATAAATTGTAATAAAGAAAATAAAGACAATATGATCTTCTAGAAACTCACGGATTTTTGAATGCACCACAGCCTAATGCAGATAGTACCAGAGTGTCATATCCATTAATTAAAGCAATAGAAAAGAAATTTTCAATTTTCTTGCGCGTGCCAACGGCAAATTTTCTGGTGAGACGATTTTCCTTCGTGATGTCTGGATCACGATAGGCAGCTAAAGCAATGGCTGATACATTGTAAATTGGTTTCGATAGCAAACTATAGCCTTTTTCTTTTTCATTATCTCGAAAAAAGGTAATACCAGAAGTACAGATAGCTCCATACTCGTCCATTCGATACATAGATTGAGCATTGCGTATTTCCTTACGTTTTCCATGATCATCACAATAATACACTTTAGTATCATATTTTTGTTGAAGCTGAGGATCAAGTTCAGGATCAAGGCTTATACAATAATTTGAACGACGAAATAGATTTTCTTCTTGAGCACCGTCTCCTTTCCGATAACCACCTCCTGGTGTGAACGCATTTGCCATGTTCAGTAGGACGGGTTTCTTACCATCTGAAGCCAATTTATCATAAGTTATCAAGCAATCTTCATTAAGGACTCGTACAATTGTGGACTTGTAAGGAGTTTGTAAGGGCAATGATTTCTCAGAGGAAGAAGTGAGCTTAGACTCATGCTTGTAGACAGTAGTAATCATGGGTGATAGTGACGCCAATGTTATTTGCGTCCTCTCCTGATCAGTACTCTCGTACTTACGTTCACGAAGTATGGCCAAAGTATTACCCATGACAGTCACTCGTAGCATGCGTCGCACACCGTCACAATGTCGTCTTTCTCGACTGTCATCGGACTTAGAAGTTTTATCATATTTTAAAAATTCTTTCAACCATAACTCTGGATTCCACTTGAGTCGAAAGATGATATGTTTTGGATCGAACTGGCCGATGTCAACTTTGCGATCGATGTATTCCAACATCTGTCTTCCATACCAATTTTCAAATGTGAATTCACTTCCATCTAGATTATCCAATGCTCTGTACGATTGAAGAGATAAAGCCAAACGATTGCCTTTGTGCTTCACTTGTAACACTTTGGTAGCCAAGCATTGTTCGTATATTTTCTTGTCCGTAAGTTCAACGATGAGATTTTCGCCGACAAGCTGAGCACTTTCGGATTTGATTGAGTGTTTAAATATACGTTCTTTGATGATGATCTGCAAATCTAGATCGGCCGGCACTGGTCCAATAATTAGACGCACAGCAAGACTCGGTTGTTTGAAATAAAACTTATCATCTATACTAATACATTCCATATCTAACCACTTTCGTTGTGAATTAGAAGCAAGGATAACGGTAGTGGATGTTTCTTTATTAAATTCAATATAGAACAACAATCGTAATTCTTTCAGTTCAGTCGACGACTGGCTCATTTTACTCAAATACTCATCTGCTTTTTTTTTACATGTACGGTGTTCCATTCGGGCCTGTTTCGACATTTCTATTTGTGTCACAATACAGGTCAACAGATAGTCTGGCCCTTTATCAATTAGAGCCGGTGGCAAATTCTCCAAAAAAGAACAATCGCGTTGAGTATGAATATGTCCAATATGATGTTTGATACTAATGGTTTCATGTACAATCGCACTTTTCAATTCGTCAATTGAGTATAATGTGATTTTAAAGATGTGAGGATATTCACTCGACAGTATTTCAAATTGAGGTCGTCGATCAGACTGAAACAGTTGTGACCATCGGCCACTAATGGTTTCCAATGTAGGCACATCGTGTTGATTTTCAAACACAATATATGAAATGAATTCAATTTCGTCGGCAAAACTGATTTGAACCTTATTATCTGTAAAGAGATTAATTCTCTGAATATGAGTGACGAGACGTTTTTTATCATCTTCATTTGATAATTGAATAATGCCCACACCAATCGTAGAATCGTACCGAACGCTCAATGCATTTATGCAATTAGTGGTCTCTAAACGTGATTTGATTGTCTTTTCTAATGTAGAGTCGGAAATATCAACGAACAAGTCCGGTATATAAACGGTAGTCTTGCTGTATGGATCGATTAAAGGCTGGTCCTTAACGATCGAGTGTACTGATGATCGATTGTCAGTTTTGGATTCTATAATTACAAAGCATTATTCAGAATATGTTTATATAATACAAGACATGCAGAACCTTTTCGTGTAGAAGCTGTCTCTGGTTTTAGTTGTTGATCAGTTGCACTTTCGATGATTTTCGAAGTAGCCTTATGTTCAATATTGTCATCAGCTGAAGCTCCATGCTTAATTGCCGAGTCGTTTGTAAGCTTTGAATAAATAGTAGATTTTATCTCTGAAGACTCAGAACCATCATCTAGAAGTTCGAAATAGCATTTTAATGGATCAGTCAAAAAACTATGATTAATATGCGTGTCAGACATCAAGAGATTTGGTTCCTCCTTTAGTAAATTGAAAGAAAAAGGAAGCAACATGAATCAATGATTTAAACTATTTGATAGAGAACACTAGGAGACGTCAATCTATCACATACGAAATTACCCATGGACTCAATGCTTTAATAGTCTCTGATGATGGATTAGAACATATGGCAACTGTAGTTTTTCTTGCAGACTTATCAGTACAAAAAGAACTTTGATACCTGAAGTGGCAGTGATAATACAGGAAAACAGTTTACGAGGTTAACGAATACGATGTTTGTTGAAATATGCTAAGAGAAGTTTCCCATCTCTCTAGTTTGGAGACTATCGAAGACGGGAATTATACCGATTTTCCTAATGCATTCACAAGACTCAATCTAAGTGGATACTTTGAATCAAAGAGAATTCAAAGAATGTTACCTTATTATTATATTGTAACAGTATCATCTCAAATCGAGAAAGCTGACGATTGAATCTTGTCGGATTTTATCGAATTGAGTCAACGATTCAGTGAGCCGGGATTCGACGAGCATTTAACTGGGATAGTTTCCTATTGGATCTAGCGACGAAACTTCAGAGATACGACACGATCAAATCAGTTTTGAACGAACTTCTTTTTATTTATCTTCTTTCCTTTCAACTATGATTTGTTGATATATAGTAAATAATCAAATTTATGATGTCAATAGTAAAAATCTACCGTGTAATCTCATTAGTCGTTTATTAAGAAGCAAACACAAGATAAAATCATCCAGGTCAAAAGATAAGACGTAAGATATTGAAGACCAGACAAAATCGTACGAAAATCGTACAAAACATCGCAGTCTCAGAAGCCGTACATCAGATCGTACTATAAGATTCTTGAAAGATCTTACCGATACATAAGATTTCCTATAATTTTATAATAGTAACATCTTACAGGACAGCAAGATCTTTCAAAAATCTTACAGTACGATCTGATGTAATATTTCTGAGACTGCAACTTTTTGTATGATTTTCATCTGATCCCACAAGAGCATACACGATCAGAAGTATGATCTTGTAAGATCTTACCCTCCGATTATTTTACTTGAGCAGATATTTTTATGAGTATACTTCAAATTGGTTGATGCTCATCTGTCTTCAAAACCATTGTTCGGTTCTTTAAATCATTCTTTCACAAGTATTTATGCACGGAGTTTTTTTTATTTTTCCTCTGTATATTCTCAAAAAATTAGATTAGTTCCATATCGTTTAATATGTTAATCTGATAGGGATTGCGCTCAAGGTTTTTTCTTCACTATTCGTTTTTATAGGCTTTCTCTTTTTTGACATCTATCAATGGACGTTCAATTTCATGGTACTACAAATCTTATATTAGCTTTGTACACAGATAAAGTGTTTGTCAGAAAACGTCATTGTGAATCAAATGCAGATTTACTGCCCACTCTCAACAGATTTGCTTTTTCTCTCTTTTTTCTCTGCGAAACATAGTATAAATAATAGAAAATGCAAACAAATATGCAATGTGTTACAATGAAGAACAGTGATTTCAATTCATTACTAGGGTATAATTTGATATCGAAATGATTTAATAAAATATATTAAGACTATTCTTATGAATATTCCCGAAATAAGAATATTCTAATCCAAGTTCCTTCATAGAAATAGTCATTCATATTAATTAAAATGGTTTAATATTCAATAACAAACACTTCTATGATGAACTTTTTAACCAAAAACATCGAAGTATTCGAACAAAATCAGACCCTTCGACCACAAAACATTTATGTCAACTGATCGGTTTACCGACCAGTAAGTAATACTCGACCAGACTGGTCGTTTACCGGTATCGGTTGCAGTACTAGATGAAAGTTCATCCAGTTCTTGTCATAGTAAAAATTTCGAGATTACTCATTCTAGTTTAGTTGGATTTCAGTTGATATCAGGAGTTTTGTTCATCACTTGGCTAATCAGTCGTATTTTTCTCTTATTCTTATTAAGATGTCTGTCTCTGACTTCTCAATTGTCTTTTACTGCTGAATAATTTTGATAAATGATTACTCATCTCTTCATTGTATTCTCCTTTTCCCAGACAAGCTCGCAGTAAAACTAAGAGCCGATTTGCCGGTCACATGATTCGCATGGTTGGGACATTGATTAAATCTTGACAAATAAAGAAGAGCCTCAGCTTTACTTTTTTCTAGCAAACACGATATTAAAAAGAAGGAGAGCACAAATCGCTGGAAACAACATACCATCTGAATGTATTTTGACAGCGGCAGTGGTATTTCTGTCCTTGTCTATTTTATTAGCTTCCGATAAGTTCGGTGAATTTGGCATTTTGGTCACTTCTTTTTTGAAACTTGGCTTTGTGATATTAGTATTCACGACAGTGTGGGTTGCTTTAGGTCGACGTTCTTCAAAGCACATTGTACATCGCGGAATATCATACTGATTAATAAGAGTACATTTTTCACAGCTCCATCCTTTTGAGAGATCTTGCATAAATCCATCATCGGATATTCGACGTTGACGAGTATGATACTCATCATTTTTATATTCCGTTGATTGTCTAGTGCCGATAGAGCTTATATCTTCACTGTCTGAGTCACTTGAGAATTGAGTAGCCTGGCAACGGATGCAATTGTTCGACGTCTTTGAATTTTTCTTCCTACATTGGCGGCATCTCCATTTCTCATCAAGAGTTGCTGTTGCACTTGCACTCGATTCACGGTAATCATCGGCAGGAGTCTTGGTTGTTGAAGATTTTTTTGGTTGTGCACTCTTTACATTTCTGCCATTTAAATTGGCACCGCATTTACGGCAAAAGTTATCATGTAACGAGTTTTTGCATTCACATTTTGGACATTTCACATCGACGTCATCTGCCTAAAATAATAACATTAATCAAGAATCTTTATGATTGTTGAAATGATTTAAATAGAAAAAAATCTATCAAGCTAAATCCCATGTAAGAAAAACCGAACTGAAAAATCAACAGATACATGATTTCGATCGATTTCAGGCGTATTAATTGATGAAAATGAAACAATTGTGATATTTTTGATTGAATGATTATACTTGTTTTCTTTACTGGAATTGATTAAAATCGATTTATGTCAAGGGTAATCGATTATCTATAATCTTTTATGGATCTCTGGAAATCTGATGGCTAGATTTTGATATTTGAACTTCGGCAGTTCCGAACTTTCAGTAGAATTTGAAAATTTTCCAAAATTCTATCTGAATTTTGACAGTACTGTCGAATTTTCATAACTGTCGAAATTCCTAAAGAATTTCGGCGCCAATAATTTTTGCTGGGTATTTTGTGGTCGAATTTTCACCAGAACTTTGACAATAATAATTTGTGTTGTATATGCTATTGCCCAAGTTTCACCGGAATTTCGACAATATACATAGCAATTAATACTGTAATGACTTAGCTGCATTTCAGTCAATATGATATTAAACTATTCAATTATTACTACACGCTTATATCTTTGTTATATAAACTTCTTTTGTTCTTCTCTTTCTTCTTTAAACTGCTTATATTGTCTTGCAGTTCGTATAATCGTTCGATTCAATCGATTTTCTCTCTCCACAAATAGTCGGAGAAGACCACCATCTTCTCTTCCTTATCTGATTTTCGGTCGGTCTTATTAGTCTTTTTTCACTCTATCAACTACGATCGTTCTCTCTGTTTTCGGTTCATACTTCTTTGTCTGTTAACACGCACCGCTTAATCTTTATTACTAGATACAGGATATCCGAAAAGTCGCTTTACATTTGACAGTACACAGATTTAACACGTTTTCAAATTATTTTTCTTTTTTCGTCATTTATAAATCATTATTTACTGTCAAAAAGGACGTTCAAAACATTCTATCGAGAGTAAACAATGATTTACAAATCATAAATAATAAATGTTGATACATAATCTTCAAACATATGCAAGGTGTACAGTACAAGGGGGAAAAGCAGACTTTTGTACTTCTCCGTACTTCTGTTTCCAAAACAGAACAACAATGTTCTGTTATTGGGAACAGAATTTTTGTCACTTTCCACGAGCAGAACACTTTTGTTCAGTTTGCAAATAAAAATCAAGGGCGGGAAAAGCTTACTTCTCTGTACTTCTCTATAGTTTTTTGTACTTATCGGTACTTCTTTACTTCTGAAGTACGAAGTTCTGCTCCCCCCTCCCTTGGTACAGGGTAAAATGTGAATCGAATTTTGCGACAGCCTATAGATTCATGTAATAATGTTTTGTTCTTTCAATTTAATCAGAGCGACTGTTAGTTGTCGTTCAGTGTATTCTGTCTTAGAAAAAGAAACATCTTTTCTATCGTTCGCTTGGTCGTATGTGCAAATGTTTCTCATGTTGCTCAACTATTTTGTCAGTAGCCTTTTGATAATAGTTTTATGTTGTTGATGACATCCACTAGCTTCTCAAAAATTCATTTCTTCGTATTAATTCAAAAGAAGAACATCTGTATTTCAATTACACACTAGAGTACTACCTTTTGTATATGATGACCAAATTTCGGTGGAAATTGGACAATAACATATACAGCGCAAATCATTATTGTCAGAGTTCTGGTGAAAATTCGTCCACAAAATATCCAGCAAAAATTATTGTCGCCGAAATTCTTTCGGAATTTCGACAGTTATGAAAATTCGATAGTACTGTCAAAATTCAGATAGAATTTCGGAAAATTTTGAAATTCTACTGGAAATTCGGAACTGTCGAAATTCAGATGTCAAAACTGTAGCCGCCGGATTTCAGGTTTCCCATCTTTTATTAATCAATGAAAATCAATTTTAAGTAGTGACCAATTTTCATCAGTAGTTGATGATTTGTCTTCGATTTAAGTCAAGCAATACTGATTACAATCAACCGGAATCGATTAGATTTTTGAATCAATTATAATTATTAGTAGGAGTGGATCATTTAGCCTAACCGAAAATTTAGTTAAGTTTATTTATTTCACACTTAATATTAAGTTCAATTATTTTATACTAAACACCTAACTCACTTAAAAATATGTTTGAGTGATTGATTTACGCAAAATTTATTCAAGTTCGAGCTTTTCATTATTGCTATAGGGGCATACCATGCTATTATTCAATCATACAAAGAGAATTCCTGATAACCTGTGATCGGTGCTAAACAACAATAGGTTTTGTTCCTATAACAGCCGGGAAAATCGCTACTGAAATCTGATTGATTGATGCGTCTTTTCTATCGATCTTAGAGGTGTCAACGTAACATTAGCATTGCATTATTTAATGCAAATTTTAATACTTTTGTATTAGGATTAAAAATTTAACTTAATGCTCTTGTGTTAGAATTAAAAAATTAATTTAATACTTTGGCATTCGTACTAGAAAAGTATTAGTCTAATACTAATGCCTATAGTTCCCGAAAACAGAACAAAATTGCTCCGGTATGGTTATTTTTTCCCCAAAACAGAACACTTTTGTTCCGTTAGGGGAAGCTGTTCCCAGTAAAAGAACAAAAGTGTTCTGTTTTGGGAAAAAAATTATCATAAAGGCGCAATTTTGTTCTGTTTTCGGGAACTGTAGGCATTAGTAAAAGACTAATACTTTTCTAATACGAATGCCAAAGTATTAAATTAATTTTTTAATTCTAACACAAGAGTATTAAGTTAAATTCCCTAGACTGAAAGGCTAGGGTCTAGAAACGGAAATTCACCTGTGTCTGTCTGTCTGTAACACTTGATAGAAATGACCATTTTTGTGGTACAAGTGACCATTTTCATGGTACAAAAGTACCACTTTGGTGGCACAGGCGACCATTTATTTGACACAATTGGCCATTTTCATTATACAGATGACCGTTTCTATGGCTCAATTCACCATTTCCACGGCACAACTGACCATTTTTATGGCACAGTTGACCATTCTCATGGCTCAAGTGAGCATGTCTGTGTCACAATTGGCCATGCCCGTATTAGAAATGGCCATTACTTTGGCATAGATCACAGTTTTTAGTCGTTATAATTAACTAAGGGATAAACTTTGTCATATACAGTAGTATCTTTCAATATTTTATCTGAACTATTTGTATATATCTATAGTATGTAATATAGAACATATTACAAAGATTAATAATGTCCCCTAAACTCATCATTATGCAGAATTCATTGTTACAGTATAACCTCTCTATAGTGGACACCCGAGGGACTTTTTCAAAGTGTCCACTATACCGAGGTGTCCACTTAAGAGAGGTTTTCGATTTCTTTCGCTTCAAAGTAATCACTATCGTTACTATAGTGGATTCCACTCCTTTCTCAAGTTCGTTCGCATGGAGGTATCTGTTCAGATAAAATTCTCTTATAATTTATTGAAATCTATTTAATTTTATTAATTCTTGTTGGATAGGTAAGTGTGTGTTCAATTTAGTAATTTGCTGTCCTTTTATATTATCATCTGGCCTGTTCTATTTTTGCCTAGTCTATTCTCTTTTTACCCTGTCTGTTTCGTTTCTGCCTAGTCTATTTTCTTTCCATTGCCTTTGTATTGCAGTGTACATCGCGTATTGATTTCATTAGCGCTTTGTCACATGCACAATTCTGTCTAGACGAAGATAATGCGATGAACTTAACAGACTATCCACTATGAAGAGGTTATTCACTGCAATGGGATCAGATAAAAGTGTCCACAGTCCAGAATACGGAGGTGTCCATTTTCGGGAGGTTCATTTCCAGCAAAAAGGGCTCGGTGGGACCGAGAGGTGTCCACAATAGGGAGGTGTCCACTTTAGAGAGGTGTCCACTAACAGAGGTTTTACTGTATTTAAAAATATAAGGACATCTTTGTCATCATTCCGTCAGTTTAGGGCCAAGTGAATCGACATTCAATGTCGGTGAACGTTACTTGTTTTTAATCCTAATTCAAGTATTAGCACTTTCCTAATATTAATGCTAAGCCGACACCCCTAATCGATCTATTAGATTCGAGAAAACTGCTTTTTCCGCTATTGTAAGGACCACACCTAATATTGTTCGGAGCCGATCATGGGTTATTAGGGTGCCCATTTATATAGCCCATACAACAGCACGATGCGTTCCTTTACGGTAATGAAAAACTTGAAATTAAATACTATTTTCTCAACGCAATCACTAAAAGTTAATATTAAACATTAAAAAAGCTTTTGAGATCAAAATTTATTCACCAATATAACACATCAACATCAGAAAAGGCCTAAAATGATATAGACACAAGTTACGATTTGTTCGAGATGTTGACATTGTCGTATGATTCTTTCATCAGAGTCCTACTTTTCCGATATAATCGAAGTTTCCAATTTTCACCAAAAACTTTGTCCACATCAAGACCTCAATCAGACTAATTTGTCTACAATGTTTTTCTCTTTGGACAACCTATCCTTCAGATATTAGATTGTTATTATGAGGACGCTTTTTATATTGTTGTTGCGTTATGCATGCGTATCTCGGAAAATTCATATCTTGGTGACAAATTGTCCAAACAGTGTAAAATTTTGTAGGGAAGCTATTCGAATTGCAGCCTTGATGTTGATAAAGTTTCTCATGAAATTCGAAACTTTGATATTATCGGTTAAGTCGGGCTGTACTATGCAGTTATACTACACTGTCAATATCTCAGTCGAAGTGTAACTTGTACCCATAGCCTTTTAGACTTTTTCTGCTATACATGTGCCCTGCGAATGGACAGCTTTTGAGCTCAAAAGCGTTTTAGCAATTTGGACATTCTCTTGTAAGAGAATAAGTGTCAGAGTATAGTTATCAGAATATAAGTAAGGTGCGAGAAGTTCAAATTTTAAGCAGAAATTTATTTGTCTTTTTTTGTTTTATGTGTGTGTAGAGCTAGTCGAATGATATAGGAAAAGTGCCATGTTAGATGTTTTAAAGTTAGTTTTCGCTGGAGAAAATTCAAAATAATGGGTTTTTGAAAGATGTGCAAAATGAATGAAGTTTTAAATATTATGCCAAATATTCCTGTTTAGTGATGTTTCAAAATCCAAAACTAATATTTTGTAATTCTACATATAAAACTGTGTATAAAATACTAGATTTAGTCGTTCTTATGGTCTAAAATGACCTGTGTTCCCTCCAAACATGAGTAGAACTGTGAAAGAGCTTTCTGCGCACATTGTCAATTTACTAAGTACTTTTGCATGAATGATGAAAAAGTTATTCTCAGTAGATTATAGTTAGTATACCAATTGGAAAGAGTTGCGTACCTGTTTAAAAGATTGATGATGTGTTACTGGAAAAATAAAGGTTTTTTTATATCAGTGACGCAGCAATTAAAAATGGACTCATATTTGGACATTTTGATCATCGAAATTTTGTTTTCTAATAAAATGCATGTGATATTCGAAACCAGCATAAAAACTGAATCGAATTAAATAGGCCTTATTACAAAATATTTTTCATCGAAATTCGAACCCTACATCTCCTCTGGCTTATTCGAAGTAATTTCGTCGGGTGTCTGCTCGGATCGAATTTCGATGAAAAATATTTTGTATTAAAGCCTATTTAATTCGATTCAGTTTCTTATGCTACATTTGAATATTGCATGAATATTATTTGAATACAAAATGTTTAGGATCTAAATGTTCAAACATGAACCTATTTTTAATTATGTTCAATTTTCTTCAGCGAAAAACAAACTTTCAAAAGCCTAATGTAGTGTTTTTCGTATGTAACTCGATGAGTTCTATTCACATAAAACAAAGAAAGAAAAAATAAATTTCTGCTTTAATTTCGATTTATCCACACCTTAATGGGTTATAGGTATAAGGATATAGGTGTAAGGATATATATATATATAAGAGTAAACAGACTTGCTATTACAATTCATCTCTAGAAACAACATCCACTCCCTGATCAAATCTGTATAAGAGATACCGTAACTCTGCCATCTCCATCTCGGTTTGTGTGAGTTGTAACTAGTGAAACTCGTTTCGCCGCACCCATACCTTCTGCACTTGTGTGTGAGTGTGGTCCGTGTGAGTCGTAACTGCAGATGGAGATCCTAGAGATGCGGTATCTCTTGCAGAGATCTGATTACAGATGCGGTATCTCTTATAGAGATGTGATGAGAGGTAGTATTTCTTGTAGGGAGAAAGGCTAGTATCTAATATGAGTAATGTATGAGTAGGGTGGCAATACTGCTATATTGGAGATCTCGGTGGAGATCTCTAAGATCTCGGTGGAGATCTCTAAGATC
>CAJNOP010000379.1:44813-79677 GCA_905250075.1 Rotaria sp. Silwood1
AACGCATTTTTGAAAATATTTGTCTGCTTGGGTATCAGCCGGTTAGATGGACGTGTCAAAAGAAAGGTTCTGAAGAGACATTTATAAATATTAGATTCAGAATAAAGAGAAATATCATCAACATCTCATTGAAATAATTTTAATTTTGAAAATATTGAGATAGAAAAATATATCCTCTTTTGAAGGATGCATCTAAAGAAAAATATAACTCTTGGCGTTTCTTGATTTTCCAGCTGGAACACTCAAGCACTCTTGATGGTATAGAACATTAGTATTTTAACCTTTGTCGATGAATTAACATCACCAGTGTCTTTATTCGAGTACCACACCCTCGATAAATAATGGAGCACACAGAGAAATACATCAATCGTTCAATTTTATTTATCAACAATAGCCTAAGCACATATCTGATATTAGATTTCATTTTGATGGAATAGTGCTACTATTCGGTATACCGTGTTTATGGAACTATAAGTTTTAAAACACGAGGAGATTGAATGAACACTATTTTTATAAGAAAAGTCGGATAATAGCAGGATTGCACTTATTCGTGTATTGTTGTCCTATAAAACAATCATAAAATCCTAATCATTTCAATCTTAACTCTAGGATTCACATGGGATTTTTGGGATTTTCATGAGATTTTTGGGATTTTTATGAGATTTTTGAGATTATGTGGGATTTTGGGGATTCTCATAAGATTTTTGGGATTTCTCGGATTTTTATTGGGATTCAAAAGTCTGAAAATCCGCCTTTTCCCCCTTGATTTTTCTGGTATAAGCAAATTTTAGATTATTGTCACCCTTTTGACGACAAAAATATAGTTACATTTTTCTGAATGAAAATATCGAATAGATCATCTCAATCTGCAGATGTAAAAACTTATATTTTTAAAAATATTGTCAATAGTATTACTGGATAAGAAAACTGACGTCAGTAAGAATCACTCTTATTGTTGCTTGTCTTATGTTATGATTGATATTGAGCGTAAAGTCAAGTAAGTTCTCAAACTGGATTCATTTCCAACAAGTAAAAAGCTGCTCGGAGAAAAATCATTATTGAATTTAGTATGCAATTAGACACGGTGTGAGTGTTAATGAATGAAGAGAACATTCACAGTCATACCTGAGTTCCGAACTTGTTTTCTCATGAACGATAGCACCAGAAAATTTGAAAAAAGTCATAGAAGAAAAGGGCACAAAATTCTCTAAGCACATGAGCGAAGACTTGCACATATTGTTGAACAATCATCAGGACAACCAATTGAAACAGTGTTTTAGAATAGAAAATTCTCTATCGAATAGTTTTTTTCGAAGTATGTCTGAATGATTCGAAAAACAAAGAGAAAATGATATGATCTCATTTAATCAATACTAACAATTTGCATTGAATATATTTTATTTCCTTAACATATTTCATTTTCATTGTCTAGATGTTCTTTCTCTTTTTGTTTCAATTTATCTTGTAGATTTCGTTCATTAAAAATTTTTGATATACCAATTAAAACGACACTACTAATTATAAGTGCTGAACCAAGTAATGTATATAAATTTGATCGTACTGATGAAAAAATATATTGAAACATTAATGCAAAAAAAATATCAGCTGAACCAAGTAGTGAAAAAACAGTTGGATGTTCACGTTTAATAGCCTTTTGTATTAATATATTTGAAATAATTATAACAAAACAAACGATTGATGATGCTATATATCGCCATGATATAAAATAATTAAATGAAGTTATTATTTTAAGATGAAATATTTTATAGAATTGATTGAGAATAAGAAACATAGAAATAGAAAATGAAAATTGAAAATTTAATACACTTGCTTTAATATTTTTTGATGTTGAAATAATTTGTTTATAAATTAAAACATTCAATGCTGCTGTTAAAGCACAAATAATAGATATAATATAACCAATTATACGAAATTTATAATTAATATTATTCATTGATGAATTTATTGATGAAAAAAGAAAAGTTGGTTGAGTTACAAAAATAACACCAAGAAAAGTTAATGGTAAAGCTATTAATATACCTATTGATGGTCGTTCACGATAAACAATAATACTCAGAATAACTGTCCAAACTACTCGAGTATAAAATAATGTATTAACATCAGATAATTCAATATAACGCATAGCAAGAAAAAGTAGAAAAGATCCTGCTGAACCCATAATAGCACAAATAATCTGTAAGAATATTTCTCGTATTGTACCAGAAAGTAATGAATAATGTTTATATAAAGCAAATGAAAATGTTAGTATTGTTTGAAGTATAAAACGTAATAATAATGCATCAAGTAAGTCAATACCTAATTGTTTTATAGTAAATGTTGAAGCAATAAATAGAAATGATGCAATTAATGAATAACAAATACCAGAAAAACGATTTATTAATTTCATTTCATTTGCTAAATTTTCTTTACTTATTGATGGTATAAGAAGAAGTGGATCAGCTGGAGTTATTGTTAATTCAGATTCGTCTATAGTATTTTGATTTTGTGACATGATTTGAAAAAATTTCTAATCGAAAAGAAAAATTTCATCTATTATATTTCATATTCTATTAATCATTATCAAACAAAATGAAATCATTTTTTTTCTTTGTCATGATATAGATTAAAGAAAAATTAAGATTAATAAAAAGTATCAACAAAAACATGAGTAATTTATGAAAGTCATCAAATTGAATATTTATAATTTCGGAAAATTTTTTTTTACGAATGAAAATAAATCAAATGATAGTTATATGAGAATAAAAATAGTTTTAAATATCATTCAAAGGATTATTTGAAGAAAAAATATATATATATTTGATTGATTTAGAAAAGAAATACGATATTCTATGATCAAAATGTGTAATATGTCTGATTTCTCTTTATTTAGTCATATCGAATGATATATTTCGAAATAAAATATTAATCTAAAGTATACGAGAGAAAAAAATCGTATTGTGTATACTGTTCGTTTTTAAATTTTATGAACTTTCTATTTTTCACCGAGTATTAATCTTAATATAGATGAATAATTTCTATTCTATATAGACATATTTGTTGATAAATACAATTTAAAACTTATCTACTTAGTTTGTTTACTTATTTTTTTATGATATGTTAAAACATTGATAAAATTCAATATAAATAGAAAGGTTCAACATTGCATAGTAATTATTAAAGTCTACAACAATAAATTGATTTCTATCAGCTTTTTCTTCCTTATCATTGACCATTGATAACTAATATTGTTTTTCTTTTTTGGTATTTTGATCCTTAAATTTTGCTTTCTATTCACTTTCTTATAGTTTTTGTTCGAGCGTCCTAAATAGTTTCAAATAGATGAACAACAATTGACACAATTTTCTCTAATAAATATTCTCATAAGTGTTGACTAGATCAAATAAGAAAAAATTATTCTATCCTAATGATATTTTTCAATATGTAAATGTTTAAAAATATATTCATTCAATTAAAGTTATTTTCTGCTTTTGTTGATATAATCTTCAGCAGCATGTTGTAACTTCTTTGAACTGAAGCAGACTGAAAAAATATTCCGTTGTGTATTACTAAATGTTGGACTCTATATTACCTATGACTTGAAATAGTACTATTTCTTCACTTATAGTAGCTAAGCTTACACACGTAAGAAACATTTACAACAAAGTGAACAAACCTACAATTGAATTCCTTGTTTTTTGTTTTTATGAACATGGCTGTTGCAGCATTATTATATTTCCCAAGCAAAACAGATCGAAAACTCTTCATTCGACAAAACATTTTTTTTTGATTTTTTTCTGAAATTCCCCAGCTTTATACTCTCTATTATTTACTTTTTGGTGAGGATTTTATAAAGCCTGCTGAGTCTAGTCTAGATTTAAAACGTTCCGCCGTCTATGTCTGTGATAATAAGTCAATTGAAATCAGAAATAGTTGTTCGAATTTCTTCTCAAGAGATTTTATGTCTCTCATATGATTATTCATGAAGAAAAAATCTATTGAAGTTTGTTTTCTAACATATATTATCAGATATTTTGTAATAGTTATGATGAATATTGATTATTTATTTATTTAAATACTTTTATAAAATATCGATAATTGATTCTTCTATAAACACAATCACGTGTGTTTCAATTGCGTTCACATTATGACGGACCTCGATATATCTAATTTTTTTTTTGTTTTCTTCGTTTCTTATTCTATTGAATGATGATATCTATCATAACTATTTTTATTCTGTACTTCGATTAGTACATGTGATATAATTTATTAACTTACAACTCGATGTATGAAAGTAAGTGATTATTTATTTCGTTTTTTATTTTTAATATATATATCATTAAATAGATAGTGATATTCCGACAATATCATCATCATCTCGAATTATTTATCCATATGAAACAATTGTTTTATCATCACCTATACGATCATTATATGAAAATAATAATAATACTCAACAATCTGCTTTTATATCCTATGAATCGAATTTATCTTCTTCTTCTTCTACAAAAGAAATTTCAATAACTAGATCATTTACACCTCCATTTCAGAAGAAATTACCGATTATATTTGTAATTATCTTAGGTTTATTTGAAATATTTGGTGGTTTAATTGTTCTTATATTTGAAATATTAATTTTTGATATTGCTATTGGTCTTTGGTGTGGATTTATTTATGCACTTGCTGGAGTAGCTGCTATTGTACTTGGTTTGTAAAATAATAATAATAATAATTACATAAAAGTTTAAACGTATTATTTTTTTTTTTTTTTATTTCTATATCATTAGTGATTAGTACTGATCGCGAACGTCATCATACATCAACTGTATTGATTATACAATTTGTTGGTAAAAATTAAAAAAGAATATTTTATTTTTTTTATTAATTTATTGATTAAAATTATTTAATTATCATTTTAGCTTTTATGTTTACGATTACGGAAATTTTATTACATATTAATTTTTATCTAAAACGATGTGTAACAAAATTTAATGAACCATCACGTGAAACATCATATCAATGTTTAATTCTTCTTATTCAAATAGGTGGAGCTGCTATTGTTCTTATTAGTACAATTATTTTTGCGATAATATATATTCGAATAACAATTATGGTACTTAAACAACCACATGGAACTTTTAATATAACGAATGCAATGAATATAACTTGTTAATACGTTTTTGTTTTATGTATTCATATATATATGTGTGTTTATAAGAATTATCTAATTAAGAAAGAAAGAATACGTTATATTTTGTAGAATTATCTTGTTTGTTTTTTTCTTTTTCTTTTATACAATTAAAATTCAGAACAACATAGAGTAATTGTTTTTATTCTAAAATGAATTTTTCAAAGAATATGATAGACCTTATTTAGAGTTATCTTAAAATATTGGATCAATCTTCAGTTATTTATTCGAAGCAAACAAGTGAATGTAAATATTCAATGATTAGCTTAAATAACTGAGACTTCAGATTCCTTTTTTTAGAGTTTCTTTACAATGAAAAAGAGAATTGCATGATATTAAAAATAAGATTTTAACAGTTCTAGAATATATTATTCTTCTTCGAAATTTGTTCAGTTAAAATGTAATTATGATTGTTCTAGATCAGAGATGAAGTATGTACCACTAAAACAAAAGATTTTCTTCTGCTATCAAAATAAAGGAAAAGCTAGATTCTTTTTTTTGTTTCATTTACTTTATTAAATATTAATCAATAAAAGTAATTTTCATTCCAATAAATAATGGATTACGTAAGAAGAAGCTGTTTCAATACTTTCTTATCAATAAATAAATCAATTTTTCTATTTCTCTGAACACGCTTTGCCGCACATAGGTAGATTCTATACATCTACTTCTAAATAGTACAGTTTCTGCTATTTGCACAGATCAAAATTTATGTTCAATATGTCAGACATGATAAGTAGTAATGCATTGATTTGTCATAGTCATCATATAATATAATAATATGTTAAAATATGTTGTAGATATAATGGATTACTCGTGTCATATTCTACTTTTAAAATATTTTAAATAATATTTCAATCATTCAGTTTACTCGTAAATCATGTATGATTTTAACGTATTCCGAAAGTTTCATAACGCTTTACCAATGATATCTTCTCTGTTTATCTCTCGATAGATTCTGAAATCAAAGTATGCTCTAATTTTTGGTGTTTATGTATGATGAATCTTTAAAAATTTCTTTTAGGTAAGGATTACCTATTTGAGTATATTTAAATCAATTACTAAAATTTTCTTCATTATCAACGAATCCTGTTGAAAACATTAATTATGAAATGTACGAATTCGAAAGTCGATGATGAAAGAGATCTGGAAAGAAGTCTGATATTTTTGTTAAAAACTTCATTAGAATAGAAAAATTTATAAACACAAATTATCGAGAATTTTGTCTATTCTCAATAAAGCGTATCTGATCAGATAAGATTCAATTTAAATACAATGTATTAACTGAAGAAATTTCGCTTTGTTAATGCTTATATTTGATTTCTTAGTTATGTCCTATAAAAATTATCTTGATCAATTGTTGAAAAACATTCGAAAAGTTATTCTTATAAATTTAGCATATAAAAGCTATTTTATAACAATTAAATGTTCAATTCTTTTTCTACAAAAAACAATAATGTTAACAAAAAAATAAAAATATTGTATTATTTCTCACAAAATAAAACTAATATCCATAAAAACATAATACCCAATATTACTTTTAGTATCCTATTCATATTAAAATTATGTCTTCTATATTGTTCTATAGATTGTTGCTTTGTTAAATCATCAATTAATTTTAATAATAATTCATTTTGTTTAAGTGTTTCATCAACAAATAGTTGTAGAAATTTTTTATAATCTTCATCATTTGATTGTTCATTATTTAATAATATTTTTGTTTTTTCATTAAATAATTCTTGACGAATTTTACCTATAAGTTCAGATAATTCATTTCGATTTAATTCATTTAAATGATATTTTGTTTTATTTATTTTTTTTTTATATTCATAAATAATCGAATCAAATCTATATGAATTTATATTATCAGTTATTGTTGAAGTTGATATTGATGCTGCTATCATTGGATTTATTATAATTGAATTAGGAGCAGGAGTACGACCTATGTAAATTTATCAAAATGAAATTTAATTAAATTTCCGAAAAAAAAAAAACAAAAACAAATTTACGAGGTTCTAAAGATAATTCTTTTTCAATATAAGTAATCTGACGAATTAATTGTTTAAATGATTGATCAAAATCATCCGATGAAGAAAAATCAATATGAAAATTTGAACCTTTATATATTATTCTTATATTTCATTTGAATAGATTGAAAAAAATATTAACATTTAAATAATCTATGATTACTATAATATATGAATAAATCAATAATAATACCTAACCAACTTTGAGGATGAAATGATTTTTCCATTAAACATGGAATAAATTTAATTCGATTTTCAGCAGCATATACAGCTTCTAGAAATTATAAAAATTTAAAATTCAAATATATAAATTTATATTCAATTACCTAATCGACAATAATCACTTTCATAATATTGTTGATTAATACAAAGAAGAATAATATATGAATTTTCAATTGCTTGTGCCATTGCAACAAGTATATCATCAAACATATGTTCAAGATCTATCCATACTTTATAATTTTTTTCCTATAATTAACACCAATAGAATTTATTCAAATATTTAATACACCAATATACATATATATATTTACTACAAGTCGATGATAAATTTTACGACAAGTTTTTATTGATGAACGATCATAGCTTATCATAATATGTCGTTTTCGTTGACTAGTATTTTTAATTATTGAAATATTTTGACATGGATCTTCAATATAGCAAAAATTTCACAATAGAAAGTTTTCAATTGATCAATCGTATATATATACTAATGTCGGCACCAGAAATAGATGGAGAAAACTCTAGAACGAATATCTCAAGAACAGTAGCAATTAGAGACCTGCGATTTTCACCATTGGAAAGAACGATGTCGAGGGCATCGATCAACATAAAATTTTATTAGGTTCGGAGAGTTCTTTCATGGATAATTTTGGATTGACATGTTGTTCGGTGCATTTTTTCATCATTTTTCAGAGGAATTTCAACCTAAATTATGCCAAAATGTAGCCCGAGACACCATATATTCCTATAAAAATTATCATATTCTTTAGAGGCCTCATCGAAGGAAAATGTTGAAAAGATAATAATAAATTGTAAAAATTTTAGCTTGAACACGGAGCGTTTGGGGATACATTTTGATATAATTTGGGCTAAAATTCCTCTGAAAACTGATGAAAAAAGGCAGCAAACAAAATGCCAATCCAAAATTATTCTTGAAAGAACTCTCCGAACCAAATAAATTTTATGTTGATCGATGCCCCCGACATCGCTCTTTCCAATGGTAAAAGCTACAGGTCTCTAGTTGCTATTGTTCTCGAGATATTCATTCTAGAGTTTTCTCCATCTATTCCTGACGCCGACGTTAATTTTTCCAACATTTTTTTGCTAAAATAGTTTTTGATCTACTGAGATTATAGACGATATCGAATTATCTATATATTAATAATCTTTTAGGTTTTTCAAAAAATGAATTTCAAATAAAATAACATTATCCTGAAGATTTTGTTATTGAATTTTTGATGTGCATCTGTTGTATGATTAATATTGCTGTATATTCTGTAACAAAAACAACAAGTCGAAACAGAAAAAGTTACTACTTGAATACCATATGCTCTACGGTCTGAACAGTTCAACAAAATAAGAAATTTTCGAGATTAGTTTGTTAAGAAAACCTATGGAAATTATTCATCATCATATATACAATCTATTCATACAATTCTATTATCTTACCTGTTGATTGTTTAATATGTATTTCATAATTTACTTTTTCATCTTTTTTACTAATATGACTTTCATCATCAATGACTTCTATATTAGATTTAATGGTTTCCACATTAGTAGAAATTTCACAAAGTAAAGACAATTGCTTAGTAGAATCATTTAGATTCTTTGTCACAGATGCTATAAGATAAAGAAAAAACAAAAAAGAAGAGTTTGATTTTATCTATTTATTAAATAAACTTACTATATGTATCTGAAATTGATCTAACTGTATTTCTATTAAGAATATTTTCTTGTTTAGAATCAATACAAGTGTCTAAGGATAATAAAGCTTGATCAATATTATGATCATCAATTAGCATATCTACATCAATATTTATATTTTGTTTTTAATAGATTAGAGACGATACGACTCACTTCTATTTTTTTTATGAAATGTTCGATCTAATTCATGAATTTCATTTATTTTTTTCTTTGAAAAAGAAAAAAAAAATTATTTTTACTTTAGAATCATATAATTTTTATTCTTACTCGACATTTATATTGATGTTGTTTAGATGTTTCTAGTTGATTATCGTGTGAAATGAATGTCCCCATCTTCCCTTCTTTAGTTTAAATGACTTGCATCATCATTAGTAGATGATAGACGAAAAGAAAAGAACGAATATGCACTTGACGCTTTCTTTTTCAACTTATTCAGCTTAAATAAACTTTTAACTTGCTTGTTATTTATTGTCTTGGAAAAATGACGTCTTTTTTCATACATGATTCATATCACTATACAAATAGAACTACTCTTAATATATGTTTTAAGTATAAAATCATCGATTTAAAATATTTCGAAATGTCATTGTCAATCCGATTGAATTCTTTTAGTTTATACACTTAAGAAACTGAAACTAGTAGTTTTTTTTGTTCGTGCATATATGATAGAATTAATTTAAAATCAGATAACTTTGTTACGTAATTCCATAAGTTAGTTGAAATAGATAAAAATTAGAAAAACTAACAATATCATCGAAGTTAATTTTTGTTTTAAAATATACTATTTCTTACATATCATGGTTTATAAAATCAATAACAAATATTCTTGTAAACTTTCTCTTTTTACATATTTTAATTTAGTTTTTTTAGTAACATTGATATTATTATATATATATATATGATCGTTAGAAATAAACTCAATTCAGTGTGAACTCTACTCTCGAGTCCATCTTTGCCCATGAGTCATCATCTTTTGTTATAATATCAAAAGAACTTTCAATAGATGTCATTTATAATAATCAAATTGTTTAATAAAATGAGCAAATTATTAGTGTATAGATAAACTACTCATTATATTATATAAATAGAAAATTTTGTATTTTACTTCCATTAATTGAATTGAACAAATTTCCCAACTGTATAACTACTATGACAACGTATTTATTCTAGAAGTTCTCATTTTGTTATTCAACATGTATATTTAAACGAAAAAGTTGAACAATACAAAGAGAGAAAAGGACGAATCTATTTGAAATTTTTTTCAAATTAATATATAGATCTTACGACAAAAACAAAATCAATATAATTCATTTATTTATGGATTGAATTGATTATTTTTAAAACATATTATCTGATTGCTTGAATCATTGATAAATTATTATCTAGTTATTTATTCACAACGATCTTTTTCTTTGAATATTTCAGTAAAAAAGAATAATAGTAAACTGAAAGATAATAAATTGTGTAATAATTTTGAATCTCAGTATTATATAGTTGTCTTCTTATGTTTCAAACAAATAGAAGAAAATATTCTAGATTCAATTATAACTTCAAAATTTTTGTATAGATGACGTTGATGAGAATATCCATCTATTAACTGGTTGGTATAGTTTGCCATACTTAACTACCACATAGATGTCGATCAATAACAATTGAATAATTCTAGAATATAATATGACGCATTTATCATTCATTGGTTCTTATTAATATCAAATCTAATTCATTAGTTTTCTAACTAATAATATTAATCATAGATTTGAAATTTAGTTGCAAAATATTATCAATTTCGTCATGGTAAAATTCTTTATTTTGAATAATTTATTATTTTTAAAAGAAAAATTTTAATTTTATTATTATTATTTTTTTTCTTATAGACATCTTCATATTATCCTATAACAACAGATCATTTTTTTGATAATACACAATTACAATCTATTACTCCTATGTCTCATTATTCTTCATATCAAATCACAAATACAACACAGAATAATTATCATAATGATAATAATGATGATGAAGATGATGATTTAGAAGAATTACGAACAGCTGCACTTAAAACATTATATTCTAACAAACGCAAAGTTTGTTTGTTTTTTTTTTATTTTATTTAAAACAAAAACATAAGTCTATTTTTTTTTATAAAGAATACTTATGATCATTCACCAATTCATCGAAATTCTCGTTCATCATCAAGATCTTATTCATCATCATCATCATCATCACGATCTAGTTATAGTCGTTCATCTAGAAGTAGATCTTATTCATCATCATCATTATCATCAATTAGTTCAAATTCATTAGATAGAAATGATAAAGATTATCGTTTTGAAATAAAAACTAAACAAACAATTGCTGATATTGATGAACGTTTTCCACAAGATATTCCAAATAATAATAATAATGATGATGATACACTTATTGTTAATTGTCCTATACAAGATGATGATTTACTTTTACGAGATGAACAACAAACAATAATAATAAATCATTCAAAAGAAGAACAAATATCGAAAAAAATTTCTAATCATAATAAATTATCTTCAAAAGATATAAAACGACAAAAAATTGAAGATATTAAAAAATCTTCATCAATACAAGAACAACCTGTTTCAATAACAGTTAAATTAAATTCTGATAATTTTGATCTTCGACAATTAATTAAAAAACGTCGTACAAATGAATCATTACCAAATAATAATAATAATAATCAACGTATAGTTCATATTTTACCAAAAGATAATCAAACCAATGTACATAAAACAATTCATGATCGTGTTTCATCAAGACAAACAGATAAAAATCAAACATTAAAAAAATATCATAAACATTAATTTATTTCTAATTAATTAGTTGTTTTTCTTTTTAATATTTCGTGAAATATAATTCATAATTATCTTTTTTTTTTGTTTGTTCTTTATCTAAATTTCTTGTAGATTTATTTATAATGGTATTTAAAGGAACAGCATCATTAATTGTTCGACTTAGTCGTGCAATTATTTCTCGTCCATTTAAACCTATTATATCTACTAATCGTATTAATCAAAAATTTCAATTGAATAAAAATCATCAAATTTATTCAAAATATCCTCAAAGATTTTATTTATTTCCTTCAATTTATCGTTCAGTTTTTACTTCATTAAATGGACAAAATCTTACAAATTTAATGCCATTTCGAAATACATTGAACGAAATTAAACGACGATTATTTTTTGCTGGTTTGTATTTTTCAATTGTTTTTGTTTCGAACAATATAACAAATTAAGTAGTATTTTATTGAGTAATATTATAAATCGAGGGACAAAAAAAAAGACATGTTATCATAATTATTCGTCAGAGAAAAATAACAGATGACATACAAAACAAGTGTTTTAAATTTTACTCAAGTCTATTGAATATATAAGTTTAAGTTAAAATATGTATTCTATTAATAAAAGCTTCATTCTTATTTTTTCTATATCATGCTTATCTAGAAGAATATAGATGTGTTTTTTTCTTGAATACGATGTCTAATTTCTAATTTATTTAAATTTCATAAATCAAAAGAAATATCATATAAAATAATTCAACACAATCAATTCTACTTTTTTTTAAATAACTTCTAGACTACGATTAAAGTGCGAAAAAACAATTTCCGGTTTGAATTATCTTAACTTCCTTCCTCTTAGACATAGAATATACAAGTAGTCATGTTGCTTTCAGTTACATATATAAAATAATGAATATAAAATAAAAAGAAAAGCACATATTAAGAAAACATTTCTTGAAAGATTAGTCTATTCTTAGAAAGAATTTTGCATGATAAGAAAATAATATCGGTTTTTTGAAATTTGATCTTATTGTTTGTTTTTTTTCTTTTAGCACCAAGTAGTTCTCGTTTTATTTTGGGTCTACTTGGCTATTCATTTGTTCAACAATCATCTATTGATAATTTTTATCTCAATGAAACATTAAATAAAATTGGTAATCTTCTTTCGAAAACAACTATCGTGGATCAATTTAATGATGACAATGAAAAATATAGTCGAGCATCACTCGACGATTATGAATTAGGTCGTTTAATTGGTTGTGGTTGTAATGCAGCTGTATATGAAGCACGACTTCGATCATCATCTAATACTATACCATCGAATTCTAATATAGAATTTCAAAAACATATAAATGAAAATGATTTTGAAATACTTTCACGTCAATCATCAAATATTTCATCCGTCTCCTCTTCATCATCATCATATGAAGATCTAAATGAAAATTGTAATGATATTAATGAAGATCGACTCAATGAACTGACGTTAAAAGAAGGTGATTGTTTTTTTCAATACTAATTAGTTTAGATATAGTGTTCTGATTGAAGAAGAAAAAAAATTGAATTTCCTCTTTTTTTTTTTGAGAAAATCGGAAGTAATTTTATCGGAATATTTTCTTATTATTAACAAATAATCTAATAGAGATATTTTAATCATCAAAAAAAAAAAAAAGGAAAAAGACTTTATTTTTGTTTGATGTTCTTAAAACTATACGACTTTTTTCGTCTACATTCATCGTACTATCGCAAGTATTAAACAGGAAATACTTATCATTGCTTCAGAGACATGTTGTTAATTTCTTACTTGAAGAATAAAACAAGCTGATCGCATGAGTATCAAAAGTAAATAGAATTCAGAAAGGATAAAGGAAATCAGAAGTGTTTTTAAACATTAAATCAAACCCTTTTGGAAGTTATGCCAGTCTAGAAGTCCTTTTTTTTATATGTTCACAATAATAGCTCAAGAGTAATGAATCACTTCAAGCCGTATTCTTAGTAGGAGCTGTAATTTTCATTGAAAATCTCATCGATCGTATTTGTCCAAAATTGCACTTATCTCAAATAATACACTATTTCTGTCAGTGTATTCAGAATAATTGAATTAGCCAGTTCTAAAGTATAGGATTAAAAATCTAAACTTCGTACAAAACGTGATAGATGTTGATCAATAATATCTTGTTATAAAATATGAACTATTTCTTCATTGAATTTTTAATATGTTTTACATTTTTAATTCTGCAACGATTGTACTAACAGTTTATATTATTTTATTCTAGTTCGATATCGAGTATCAACAAGTATGAATCAATCATCGAAAAATAATTCGGATATTTTACCAGGTAAAAATTCTATTCATTATTTATTTCAACAAAAAATGGATTGTTTTTCTTTTTTCTAGCCGGTCAATTTAATTTAGCTATAAAAATGTTATTTAATTATGGTATTCAATCAAATGCAGAAGCTATTGAAAAAGCTATGGAAAAAGAATTATTACCATTACGTAAATGTTTCTATCATCCAAATGTTGTTCGTATGTATTCATGTTTTGTTGATTCATTTCCATTATTAAATGAAGCACATGAATATTATCCAATGGCTATTCCAACACGTTTATCACCGGATAGTTATGGACGTAATAAAACATTATTTATTGTTATGCGACGATATGATTTAACATTAAATCAATATATAGAATTATATAAACCAAATATTCATGAACGTTTATTACTTTTTGCACAATTACTCGAAGCTTTATTATATTTAAATAATCATTCGATTGTTCATCGAGATTTAAAAAGTGATAATTTACTTATTTGTAATGAAACAGGTGAATTAGTATTAGCTGATTTTGGTTGTGCACTTTATCATCCACCAGATTTAAAAGTTTCATATCAAACTGATGAAATTTCTAAAGGTGGAAATCTTGCATTAATGGCACCTGAAGTAAATTTTTTATTTTTCTATGATAAAAATGAAAATAAAATTTATTCCTTTTTGTTGTTTTTTTTCTTTTCTTTTAGATTTTGACATGTCAACCAGGTCCAAAATGTTATCTTGATTATAGTAAATCTGATCTTTGGGCAAGTGGTACTTTATGTTATGAATTTTTTTCTCAAAAAAATCCATTTTTTCATGGTTTACTTCGACAAGATAATTATGATGATGAAAAATTACCATCATTTTCATCAAAAACACCTTCAATTATTGAACAACTTGTACATTCAATGCTTCGAAAAAATCCGGAACAGGTATTTTATTAAACTTGATCTAAAAGCAGTTAGCAAAATTAAAAATATGAAACACAAGAAAACTGTTGGTACTTTTAAAAGAAGAGATTAATCAATATGTTTAGGTTTATCTATTGTTACATAGCAGAGATGTCCATCGCGGCTCAAAATCTGCCGCTGCCGCGCCGCGATGAATTTCCAAAAAGTGTACCGCTGCCGCGATGGTACTCGAAAAAAGATTCGAATTTCATTGCTGTGAATGTATTGAAATACAATTCTTGTCACTAATCGATGAGATTCATTGAGTCTTAGAGTGTTACGTTTATGGACACTCAATTTTTGGCAAATTCATGAAGTTTTGGCAATGTCTTCTAAAAGAACTCTGACCCGCCGCTGTCGCAATGATATTTTCAAATTTCTTCCGCACCGCTACCCGCCACCGCGGCAGTGGCAGCGCCGCGATGGACATCTCTGCTACATAGTAGTAATGCATGTCAATAATGAAATATATGAATCACAATATATTGCGATAATGAGTGTAAAAGAAAAATGTATGAATACTCACTACAACCTATTATGATTATCATCTTTCATCATTGACATGCATAGAGGGTAGATAGAAATTTTCTTTCTTTTACAATGTTATATTAGTCTTACACGGATTACAACTAAAATCCTTTTTTTTTTTAATTTTTATAGCGTCCATCAATATTACTTGCAAGTAATTGTATTCATTTATGTCTTTGGTTTAAATCAATAAAATCAAAAAATGAACTTTATCAAGCATACATGTGGACAGCATTGAAAACATTATTTAATAAACATAGATTAACACGTGTTGAACTTAATTTAAAAAAACTTTTTTTTGAAAGACAAACGTGTCAATCACTTTATCAAGCACAAACATTTCTCACTCAACTTTAAGTTTGTTTTGTTTTTCTCTTCAACCTTGTACATACAAAATAAATTTTTTTCAAAAAAAAAAAAACAAATTAATCAAGACTTGTTCTTATTTTTTTTTCATTTGTATTGAATTCAAAAAGAAAAAAAAAAGATAATAAAAATTTATTTTATTAATCATGTTCTTAGAAATATATTTAAATTTAGAGACCTTGATAATGTAATTCTCGAGCCATTTGAATCGCACTACAACATGGACAAAATGTTGAAATACAACAATCATTACATAGATCACCCTAAATAAATAAATAAACAATCAAATTATTTATTTTTTTTTCTTGTAAATTTTTTCAAATAAAAATTGAAAATGATTATTTTTAATCATACTAGATATGTATTAATATAGAATGCCTCTCATTTTTTGGTCATTCATTTAATAAAAGATAAGAATTTCAATGAAAAAAATCTTCTCGTTTAAATTAAATAATAAGTGATACAATCAATAACATCTTTAAATTAATTATTGACATAATTACCTCGATACGAAATGCTGTACGTATTTTTGATCTTAATGCAAATCGTGAACCAGGACACAAACATGCACATGCATTTTCTCCGGCTCGTTTGTATAATTTATATTCAAAACAACATGGACAAAAGAAAGCAAAACAACCTTTTAAAAAGAAAACTACAAATGACTAAAACAAAAAAAAACTGTATAATATATTACATAGTTTCATATTTGTACAACATGAACAAAGTCTAGTTGACCATGGATGTTCAAAGTCCCATACATCTTGACCAGGTTGTGTTACAACAACATTTCTAAAAGAATATTTATGTTTTTTTTAATATTTTAAAGTATCATTTTACAGCTATGATAATTTACACATGAGGTATTTGTTGTTGTCGAATTTTAATTTGTTGATCATTCGTTGGATAAGTATAATTGGTAGGGACTACACGTGCTGATGGTTCAAGACGTACAGTTTCTACTAAAATAAAAACCAAAATCAAATCCAATGAAAAATTTTTCTTAGATGGGATAACTTACCACGTGAGCGATAAGTTGTTGCCATTGATTAATGTTTATTATATGATTTTATAATTGTTCACGCTATAGTTGTCAATGTTATAGATTCTAAAAGAATCTCTTTTTTCCTTGCAAGTATGCAATGATGGCCAATGTATGTTTCAATTTCTTCTTCTTCTTCTTCTTTGAGCGTTATTGTCGTTTAAATTTTCACTCCCACCTCAATCGTTCGATTACTGCCTACATACTTGCCAACGACATAAACACGTATATACAGGTGAAATTATGTTTCAAGTTATACCTGCTGAGAGATTTTCATTTACTCATCGTTTCTTTTTTTCTTTATGTATTAACTAAGGAAATAATTTTTGTTATGTTTCTATCAATATATTTTCCTCAATGCGTCCTTAAGAAAACTAAGTTATATCAACCTATTAAACTGGAAAGGTAAAAGTATATTTCAGTATATCTACATGAATGTAATTCTAAACAAAATCCATTATTTGATCCTTCTCTTGCCGTCTATATTTTGTGTTCAATCAACTTTTTTGACATCCAGATCCAAATGTACGTTCAATACTCTCAATGTCGAATCGATTTCAGTGAACGAAAGGTAGTCCTTCATTCCATCACGTTACATACTGTTTTATAATAATATGGATATAAATATAATATTTATATATAAAAGATATACTTTATTATCTAAACAGATGTTAAATTTATATAAAGTTGTATTCAAATTTTTATTGAAAAAAGTTCATCTTTTAACGAAAAAATTTTTACTCAATAAAATGAATTAATTGTTTACTATTTTTTACAAGAACTTTTTTCTATTTGCTTTATAATGAATAAATAGAGAGGGAGTACTAGATTTATTTTACTTATCTAATATAATAATAGTTGTCAATATTTGAATAGAATAAGAATAGACATGCATATGAGCTATTGATGAAATTTATTCTGTTTGATTCAATGATTTAAAAGTACGTGTTTTATCAATAATGTATTGATAAAACCTATCATTACATTTGAATTCGACAAACATTCTATTGTTTCTCTCTGAGAAAGTAGGATTGACGGCAAATAATGTCGATTATCGATATTATGAAGATCCTTTTGGTCAATAGATAAACTACGTCAAGTTGTCCATTAAATTTGTACTGATACAAATCGTAAACTATTGAGATTCTTGGTTTTTGTATTCTTATTCGTTTGTAGGATTTAATAATGTGATTATTATTGAGATGATTGCATTGTTCTGATCGATCAAGTTAAAGCTTTAGACATGTGAGATAAACGTTTCTCTACAAATTTTTTTATCAATACATGCTGATACTAATGGTGCTAAATTAATTAGCACAGTTGTGCATAACTCACCTACATAAATCTAATAAAAAAAAATATGATCTCATTAACCATTTAGTATCGAATCAAAATACATTCTAGTAAAATTTTTGTTTTTAACCTAATTAAAAGTATATAGAACCTTTCCCTCAGAATAGTCTAATATTTTTTCGAAGTTTCATATTTTTATGCACCAATCCCAAATAACAATATAATTGTAACGGTACAAAACAATATAATAGCAACATAAGTACCAATTATTGATCCCAAAGCACTATAGAAAATTGTAAATAAACAAAATTGTGGCATAGTCTGATCTTTCCATTGAATTTTTTTATAATTTGAATATACACGAACTTGTAGAAGAACAAAAAATATTGTCGCACAAGTACCAACTATACATGTTATACAACCTAAATAATAAATCTATTTTGTAAAAAAAAAACAAGAAATCAAAATAAAATAATTTACCAAGAAGAATTTGTGAAATTCTATTACTTCCTTTCTTTTCTCCTGTTTTAAATCTTGCTGGTGTAATTGAATAAACAAAAGAAAAAGCAGCAACAAAAAAAATTGCTTGAAATACACCACCTATAGACATTAATAACATAATATCATGTTGAAGTGGACATAAGTCAATCCTGCTAATATAATAGAAACCAAACGATAATTGAATAAATGGTACAATTAATGTAATCAAAATCAGACAAATAATTAGAATTTTTCGAAGTGACATTTTTTATTCTATTTTCTTATTGTCACTTCGATTGACAAAACTAAACCTGTTATTGATAAAATCTGTTACCATTTCTTTTCTTTTTCCTTCTATTATTATCGTTCTTAATATTTACGAGTTTATTCATACGTTATTCTTTCAAAAAAAAGTAGACATTATGACATAGAAAAAATAGAAAAAGAAAAAGAAGAATCAGATATTCAATTACAAATAAAGATAATCAAACTCCATAGAAAGATCTTCCATCACCTCAATATATAGTGAAAGACATAAATTACAAAAATATAATTTTTAATCATCTCGAGTAAACTTATCAACGTCAACAGCATGTTCTTGAATAGTTTCTTCATCGTTATTGGCCGATGCTATTAATGCTTCTTTTGCATCAAATATTCCAATATCATTTTGATTAAACTTTCCTATATTCATTTGTTCAGGATATAACCATGGCTTATATGATGGTTGATTTTTAGCTTTCCATTTATCATATTTAGCAGATGCTTTAGCTAATTTTTTTATTACCTATACAAAAAAAAGTTTTATTATTATTATTATTACTACGAAAAGAAAAACAAAATAAATTGTTACTTGAGGCACCATTGTCTTAGATGCTTTATTTACTAACCACGCTGGTAAATTACCTAAAGGAAAAAAAATATATTTCTATACAAGTTAATTTTCATTCAAAAAACAGTTCATACCTCCAGGATCACTTTGTGTCATATAATAAAATCTGCATGATGATGGTCCCGTTGGTATAATTAGATAACCAGTTACATAAGAAATTGCACGTACAAAATTTTTACGGGGTGGCTCACGCTAAAAATAAAAGCAAAATATTTTTTTTTTTTTTTGTTGTATGAAAGAAACAAAAATAGATGAAAAATATTTACTAAATGATTGACAGAATGATTGATAATAATCTTGTCTCTATTGCGTCCATAATCTAACCAAGCACGTTGTGTAACTAAATCACGATATTTAAATGGTGGTGGACTTTTCACTAAAACAAAACAAAAAAAAAACAACTAATCATAAGAATAATTTATTCATCTCAACTTGAATAATATCCAATATCACTATTATGTGAGACTGCGCATATTTCATATCCTTCTATCATAGCTGTGTCCCATGTTGAACGATATTCACCATCATGTATCACATCATAAAGTAATTCAGCTGAAATATCATGAAAGTCTGATTGAATCTAAATAAATCTAATACATACATATTTTTTTATTGATCTATTAAATTATGATCTTACACGAACGACATCAAATGTTGATTGAGAATTTTTCTTAGTTGCTACACGACATGATGATTTCTCATAACATATTGTCCATCCTTGATCATTGATACATTCGTTTTTAAAATCAAGAAAATCTTTCTCTTCCAGTAAAGCGACTTCACCCACTTTCATGATTATGTTTTTTGCTTATGTATATCTAAACATGAGAGTGCAAAAATAACGATTCACGCTTGACGTACCTTTCTCATTAATCATTGGTCCTACTATCATACAAAATATCTAAATGACCAACAGAACAGATCAATGATTTATGGCTATACCAAGCTGTTATATTAAATAAAAAATCGATACATCGATGTTTTTCTTTTCAAATAATCATAAGCAAAATTGATAAAATCAATACGTCATATCTTTTTTGTTTGTTTATCTATTTTTATTATAATTTTAAACATATCTAAACGTTAATTAGAGACATCTTTTGATTATGAAGGTAAGTCATGTGCTAGTTTTGTTTCTACTATTTTTTTTAATGTTCTTCACAGTTGAACATAATTATCATATTTATCATTAATGTTCCGTAATTTTGAGTAGCTAATAAATAATATACGGTTTATTATTTATTAAATACATACGTATAGTTTTGTATTGTGAAAAAATCCTTATTACTACATGATGAATGAGAATAAACAAAATGCTGTCAACTGATGATATTATAAGTTGTATTGAATGTAGATGAATTACTTGCTTTTAATTTTGAATGAAAACAAAGTTTGCTATGTTGTATTTAGTGTGGGAATCGATTCCTTCCAGAGTTCGTAATTATTGTGCTGTAGCACAGATTCATCATAGAAAATGAAAAGCAGGCACTTGTTGGGATCTGTCAAAATTGCTCACTTCATGGCAATGTTGATTATTCAGAAGGTTTCATTTTCATTTTTTGCAATTTATACATATTCAATTACAATGACTTGTCAGTTGGATATGGTATCACTTTTCTTCTTTATAGCAATTAATAAATTAAACCTTTTTTTAGTCGGGTGTCAATCAATACGTATTGATATGATTTGATGCTAACAAGCTGTTAACAAAAGAACAAAGATAAGATGTTAAAGTATGTATTGTTGCTGTTATTTAATTATGGTTTTTTTTTCTTTTGAATATATATGGCTACTTCCATTGAATTTTTCCATGTGTTTCATAAATCTTTATCATAAGACAATACACATAACATGATTTTTTTTCTTGCTCTGCGCATGAGCGATAGAAAATATGTTATTCACATTATAGAGATTGTTATTATTCATTGTATCAGAAATAAGCGACCGCTATTTACAATAAGAAGGTGTTCATATAGGGAGATTTTACTGCAAAAGAGCATCGTTTTTTATCAATGGATAACATGGTTGCAAATAGTCTCACTATCAAATAAAAAGTACCTGAACTTTAATTTTTGGTCTCACGATTTGATCCAAAATACAGTATGTTGAGCTATAATGGTTAGAATTAATGAGAACGTGATTAGGCTTCATATGGAGAAGCTAGAGAGCCAATTGATTTTGTCTTCAGAGGAGAATATTCCAATATGGAAAACAAATTTCATGAGCATAGATCCCTCGCTTGACAGTTCAATATTGCTTCTTTCATTATTGAAAATTTTATATCAAACAATTTTAGTTTGCCTGATTTATGAAATATTCTTTGGGTAATCTTTACAAGAGGGTTGGTGGGAATCGTCGAAAAGTGATCCATATCTCCGGCTAGTTTTACTTAAAAATTTCACGATCACAGTCATCAATAAGAAAGGTATCCATGTTGACATCGTCTTAGGCAATGGAGGCTTTCCTGTGCATCAGGACTACAATGGATTGAGCAATAAATCAGAAGTGTTACAAAAGCGTTTTTCGAGGCTTATGGAAAGAGCCGGTGTTTTCATCGTAAATTGTTCGTATCAAAGCTCTTCAACTTTGGATTAATGCTTGAGATCAGGATTTATCGAGTTTTCTGCATCATCCCTAGAATATAACAGGAAGATTGTGTGAAGTTTGTTGCACTGTTGAAACTGATCATTCGAGCTTCTTTTTTTAAGTTACACTTAAACTTGATCTACGATTTAATTATAAAATAAGAAATTTATATTATACAAATACAAATCATGTCAAGTGAAAAATCTCTAATAGATTCATACTCTTTTTCTCAGGATAAGCGAATATCAATGAAAGGACCTGTCTTATTTATTTCTGAACTTCGGTCAGGAATGTTTTCTATCTTTTGCTGAGGTTTCATTATTTGTTTGCCTTCTTGCTATTCGCTGATTATTTGCCCGTTTTTACACTTCACATTGTTATTATTATGCTAACCATTGATTTCACTGGCAAATAAGCCTGTTGTATATACATATCCATGATATCCACAGTAGGTATCAAAGCTTTTTATATCGATCATATGACAACTATGGTAAATCAACATATCACTACAAAAGACGAAAAAGCGAACATTCTGTAATTCACCGCATTTCGATAGTATGTCGAAGCTATCTTTTAAAACTTCTTAGCTATTTCAAGTGTACTATCGAAGTATTCCATGCGCATATTAGTTCGAGTTCATTTGGTATAAGTCTGTTACGTTAAAAAATCCTAGTACTTACTCGCACTTCGAGGTTTGAGAGCCAGTTTAAAGTACGATCAAGTATTCGGACTTCATCGTCAGACGCACCTATATGAAATGTACTCAAACTAATATATGCATATGACATACTGTGATAATCTACTTGAAGCAACTGAGAAGTTTCCGAGAGTAGCTTTCGCATACTTTTGGAGTACAATTAAATATGAAGTTTTTATCTTTCCCCTTTGATTACTACGCATCATCTGTGGCATCTTGAGTATTAATTTTTATCTACGTAGATATCAAAAAGAGCATTATTTAGAACATTCACAAGCGTATTTTAGTGATTCTAATTTCAATGAAAGTTTTGGAATATTCTAGAACAGTTTGAGTCTTGTCGTTAGTGCCGCTCAGCACGTTCTTTCGTTGCTAAGAAACTTTGAGATAAGAGTCTGCCGTCTGTAAGTGTGGGTATGAATGTTGATGCCTTGTTCAAAACCTGCACCCATCTTTACATCTGACGATGGCAAGCAGGAAAAAAGTTCAAGTACTAAAAATATTAAATTTTCTATTTATTTTGCGTGGGCTGCCTTTATAATGAACATTTTTTTCGTGGGCTGTTTGAATAAGGATGTAAGAGTGGGTTTAGGTAGGATGAATAACTAAATCGGTCCCCACATTCCATACTTACGCACACATCTGGACAACTACACTCACATCCGCATCCTGTCCCTTTACGATGATCTATATAAGAATTGATTCATTCTACATGAATGTAAGCTATTTAAAATGTTTCGAAGCTGACTTATCAATTTCGGTGTTATTATTTCGGTTGAAATATAATTTTTTAATCAATTCACACCACGCGAAGTTACCTATTTATTTACGAGCCACTTCATGAACATTCAAAAAAGACTTAAATATGACAATAGCTTGCAAGATATTACGAATTGTATCAGAGATAGAACCGGTAACCGGTCGGTCCTGTACGGTCCGATCCAGTACCGCTCTGAATTTAGGATCGACTGGTCTACCGGTCTAAACCGATGTGATCGGTCGAAAGCGGCTTATACCTGTCAAAATTTTCACTTTCCTGCTCTATGATGGTATTCACATGAAAAAACAATTGGCACTAAGGCTAGTCCTGCTGATCACACAGGAATTGATTTAACAAACAGTTTCTAGAATGTCCCTCAATAAGACTATTGTTATCAACGGTGGAACGTTTTGCCAGTATGCGTGAAACTACGAAGGTAGCCCACAAGAGAGTTCACTATAAAATAAGGCTTCATTTTAAGCCTCAGACTATTGTCTGTAGATCGATATTTTGTCAGTAGATCAGTTTCATCTCTGAATTATATATTAATTAGTATTTGTGTTCCAATCATAAGAAAAGTATGTTGCTCTTCAAAACCATTTTTGGATTGAGAAAGCCTATAGAATACGAAGCCGTCGACTAAGTTTTCTTGTTTTTTGAGAGAAACTTTGTAAGCTAAAAGTCATAGTAGCCAATAGGACTTCTCAAAATTGTTTTTTAATAATCCGTACATTATTTATTCAGATGGAATAGGCTTTCGCAGACATGTATTAACTCTGTTTTGATTGTTATGATATCTTTTAAATGAACGTGTAGAAAAGTTGCTTGTACGTTAAACTCCTTTTTTTCTAGCTGTCTAAGTATGAGAAGAGTTACAATTTTCTTCCGCAGCCTGATCAGAAACCTTCAATCACGTGTTGTGGTGAAAGCAGTGTAGTTATGAAGAAAGTTTACCGTGTTCGTGTGGCTTTTGTAATCTTTATGTACGCCCTACACACGTTCATTGTCCTAGAAGTTCAGACTAGTTCGTTTTACACGTATCCTCCAGGGTCATAGAGGGTGTTTTTAGTCGTCCGCGTGAGCCTATAAAGCCAAAAAGTTCAGAAGAGTGTGCAGCAGTCGGAACGAGTTTATTCAAGAGACAAGCAAGAAACACATTTACAGCTTCGTTTTTACATCCTGCAAGCGCTCTCTATACAAGCGAATGTCCGAACTATTTGCGGGTAACGAAACTTGTGCAATTTTAATCGCATGTTCGTAACATTGACTTGCTTTCGTGTATTCTCCCATAGATTCATACACAAGACCGATATCATGTTTTGAAACAGCCAAATGAGGATGATTTGGAGAAAGAGCGTTTTCTCTTAGTTTGAGTGATTTTTCGTGAAATTCAAGAGCCTTTGAGAAGTCACCCATATTGTTATACACCTGACCAATATTACCATAGGAAGCAGCCAAATCTGTATGATTGGGAGATAGAGCCTTTTCGCTTATATTAATTGCTTTTCTGTAAAACTCAATTGCCTTCGAGTAGTCGCCCATGTTTTTGTATACTGTACCAATGTTGTTATAGCAAGTAGCCAAATTGGGATGATTCGAAGGCAGAACTATTTCGTAGATTGTATGTGCTTTGTGGTAACAGTCAAGTGCTTTCGAATAGTCATTCATGTTGCTATATGCTATACCGATGTCGCTGTATGAGGTAGCCAAATCGGAATGATTCGGAGGCAGAGCTTTTTCGTAGATTTTATGCGCTTTCTCGTGAAATTCAACTGCTTTAGAGTAGTCACCTCTGCTGTTATGCACTTGACCGATGTTGCCATAGGAAATAGCCAAATCAGGATGATTTGGAGGCAGAGCTTTTTCTCTTATTTCGAGTGCTTTTTCGTAAAACTCAAGTGCTTTTGAATAGTCTCCAATGTTGTAATACACTTGTCCGATGTTATTGTGGGAGGTAGCCAAATGGAGATGATTTGGAGGCAGCACTTTCTCGAAGATTTTATATGCTTCCTTGTGAAATTCGAATGCTTTTGAGTAGTCACCAATGTCGTTATATACTTGACCAATCGCACCGAAGCAAACAGCCAAATCTGTATGATTGGGAAATACAGCCTCTTTTCTTATTTTGAGCGCTTTTTCGTAACACTCAAGTGCTTTCGAGTAGTCACCCAAGGTTTTGTACATGCTACCGATGTTATTGTAGGAAGTAGCTAAATGGGGATGATTGGAAGACAGAGCTGCTTCGTAAATCTGATGTGCTTTCTCGTAAAATTCGAGTGCTTTTGAATAGTCCCCCATGTTCTTATATGCTAGACCAAAGTCACTATAGGAAGTAGCCAAATCAGGATGATTCGGAGGCAGAGCTTTTTCGTAGATTTTATGGGCTTTATCGTGAAACTCAAGAGCTTTTGAGAAGTCACCCATGGTGTTATATACTTGACCGATGTTACCATAGGAAATAGCCAAATCAGGATGATTTGGAGGCAGAGCTTTTTCTCTTATTTTGAGTGCTTTTTCGTAAAACTCAAATGCTTTTGAGTAGTCTCCCATGTTATTGTACACTTGACCAATATTGTTATAAGAGGTAGCGAATGACGGATGATTAGGAGGAAGAGCTTTTTCTCTAATTTTAAGTGCTTTATCATAATATTCAAGTGCTTTGGAGTAGTCACCTATGTTCTTATACACTTGACCAATGTTGTTGTATGAGGAAGTCAGATCCGGATGATTAGGTGGTAAAGCTTTTTTCATGATTTCCAGACCTTTTTCATAAAACTCCAATGCTTTCGAGTAGTCACCTATGTCTCCATATACAGAACCAATATTGTTGTAGGCAGTAGCCAAATCAGGATGATTTGGAGGCAGAGCTTTTTCCGTGATTTTGAGACCTTTTTCGTAAAACTCTAGTGCTTTCGAGTAGTTACCTATGCTGTTATATACTTGACCGATATTGTTGTACGAAATACCCAGATTGGGATGATTTGGAGACAGAGCTTTTTCTTTAATTTTAAGTGCTTTTTCGTAAAATTCAAGTGCTTTTGAGTAGTCACCCATGTTGTTATATACTAGACCAATATTACTGTAGGAAGTAGACAAATCTGGGTGATTCGAAGGCAAAGATTTTTCTTTAATTTTATGTGCTTTTTCGTAAAATACAAGTGCTTTGGAATAATCACCCATGTCGTTATACACTAGACCAATGTTGCTGTAAGAAGTAGCCAAATCTGGATGATTCGGGGGCAAAGCTTTTTCTTTAATTTTTTGTGCTTTTTCGTAAAATTCGAGTGCTTTCGAGTATTCACCCATGTTATTATACAGCAAACCAATGTTGTTATAGGAAAGAGCCAAATCGGGATGATTCGGTGGCAGAGCTTTTTCTTTTATTTTATTTGTCCGTGTGTAAAATTCCAACGCTTTCGAGTAGTCACCCATGTCGTTATACACAAGACCGATATTGTTGTAGATATTGGCCAACGATAGGTGATCTTCTGGAAGCGTTTTTCGGTAGATTTCGAGAGATTTTTGGAAAAATGAAGCTGCTTGTTCGTATTGTCCTTGGTCCTGTTTCACCAATCCAAGTGTATTATTGATACATGCTCTATCAATGTCGTTTGACGTCTGTTCTAGTAATGCAGTATACAATTCTTCAGCCTTGTCGAATTGTCCTATTTTAAGCAACAATGTACCCAGTCGATACCATCCAGTGCCCTGGACTTCTTCTCGTATACGGTTGGTTAATTGGCGAAGTTGTTGGTCATCATCGGACGTAAGTTTAAGATCGATTTGATAAAGTGGACGATTGTTGTCAATTTTTCGAATGTCACCAATTCGGAAAACTGTGTGCATGGAGAATAGAATTTCTTCTTCGTGCGCAAAATCACTCAACTCCCCGATGGAACCGAAGGGCGTCGATGAGACTGTGGGATCAATGTTCATTTGGAAAAGAATACCAACCCTGTCGATGGCTCCTAATGAAGTTCTGGCGAATTCAAGGGAGGTATTATGATTTTTACTTGTGGATAAAAAGTTATTGAATGATAAAAGTCCACCTTTGTTTTTCGTGAGTTTTTCGAAGTCTTCTGTCAATAATCCTTGACCTCGATAAACTGGAAAGGCCTTTCCCTTATAGAGACTGATCTGTTGCTTGTGTAAATATTCGATTTGACGATGGACATCACACAAAAAAAATCCCATTCGAATGATAATGTCACCGTCGAGTGTTCGTAATGCTCGATTGAGCATTTTGTATGTGAAACATTGACGTGTGTACCACCAGACGGCCTTTGATGGATGATAAGTGCGTTGAAATTCATCAATGATTTTGATTTCTTGGATATTACCTTTGTATTGCTCTTGGCAAAATTTGACCAAGTCGTTGATGACCTCTTGACCATGCTCCATTTCAAGGAGTATTTCCTTGAATATTTGTGAATACATGAAGATGGGTTCTAACTGATTGATATTTTCTCTAGAATCACCTTCATGTATGCCGACAATACTAACTGAGATATTCTCTTGATTACATTGTTTGACAGCCATTTCCAAGGCATGACATATTGGTTTGATAGATGTGTGAACACCTTTAATTTTTGTCCAATTTTTCGTCCATACTTCATGGTGATTTTTGTTGCCACAAAATATGTAGATTGTATCTACGTTTGACATGCCATGAATGTCTGGCACAAGACGTTCTCCTAACGCACCGGAGGAAATGACGAATGATATCTCCTGATGATTTTCATTGAGCTGTTGAACACATTGTTCGACCGTGGTGCATGGATTGACTTGATTGACGACACCGCGCAATTGCGCGAGTGTATGTTGACAATCTTCGTTTACCATGTCGATATTGCTATCGACCCAGATGATCAAGTAATTTTCAGCCATTCGTTGTTTTCGATGTCGACTCATTTTCGATGCAATATTTGCAGTTCGATCGATAATCGAGTAGTGTAGAGAATAGATTGTTGTTCTGACAGAGATTATTTTTTTCTACTTGTACGTTCGATGTTGGCTTCTTTTTTTTCTAGACTTTTTTTACGACGTCAAATATAATGGTCTTTTTGTTGACACTAGACAACAAACGAAAGAGAAAAAAATCCAACAACGCCGTTTATTTTTGAGTTATTCTTTCCAACTTTCGTTTGCTTTTCGCCTACGCACTCACTTAAGTGTCAATGCATTGATGTCTCACCTCTTCTTATTTTTCTTTTTGATAAGAACGAAAAAACCAACAAAGGTATCTTGAGTTTCAACTTTTTCCTCTTATGATTATAACGGACATTGATAATGTGAGCGAAAGAAGGAGACAAAAAAACTTTATTTTCGTTAAAGCACAATTTAGCAACAATTTTTGTACTCTGTGAAATAAGGTTCACATTATTAACGGTTCATTCAAGTAATAAGAACTGTTTTGCTTGTGCTCGATTGTTAATGACATGTATCCTGCTTCATGGTTACTGAAGTAACTACGAGTGCCCTAATTCGAATTCGTAAATCATGGAAGATTAAAGCACGTATTAGGGTGCGGATGTGCATCATCGGTTTAGGGACACCCACACCCACCCTGCTGTGCGTGTGGGTGGGCTTCTTCTCTTCCCAAACATCCAAACTTCACACCCACACTCTTTTTGGTACGTCTGTGTTATCTAAAGATTTCTAATATAAATTCTTGAATACGCTGCTATGCCATCTTCCCACATGTGAAAATCGTATCTTCCACTACTGGTACTCTAAGTGAACTGCGTGCACAGAAAAAGTTACTCTGTTTAATCTGGCTCACAATAAGACTATTTTATGCATAATAGCTACTTCAATCAAGACAATCGATTGCATATTCTGAGTATCATCAAGCGGAGCTTTCTTACAATTACTTCATAGTCCTCAAAATACCACATGTCTATGTCTTGTCATTTTTTTTCTTGTTTGCAGCTACTCTTTACTTTTAACTTTAATTTTATTAATAGTCTAATAATGTTAGAAACTAAATATGCTTACGTGATACGTGATACCACAGTATGCTGATATTTTTGTGTGTGCTTGCAATCGATTTTACTCTGTATTTATCACTGACAACATTACTTGGTTTTTTCCCACAAATGTTTGTTTACATCAATCAATGGAGCATGGTTTTTTCGTCTCGTAGATGGCATTTTTTTCATCCATATGCTTGTCATTACGTGTGGTGTTTTTCATATATTCTTCCTCTTTTTTCATTTAGCGTTGCGTTTTGTGTTATTGCGACGAGAAAAATATACGCCCGGAAAAGTGGTTAGACTCTGTTATTTTGAATATATTTTCACTATAAAAAAAAAGCATTTTTTCTAAAGTAATTACATATTCTGGAAGCCCGTGAGGTTTTCTATCATCCTGTATAATTGGGTTTTAGTTGAGACCTATTCATTACCAAAATAAATTGAGCACAACTAAGACACCCTCATATCAAGATTTCCACAAACTTAATTTTGTCACTGTCATCAAAATTAATTTTTTAAATTTTTTATCACTATAGTATTGTCTTTTTAAAATAAGTAACCATATATTCTGATAGAGCTTGAAATTCTCGATCACTCTGAACGTTTACTTATTTTTTAATGTTCATTTATTGAAAAGAAAATCTGAGGAAATTGAACACATCATCAGTCGACAAGTACCAAAAAGGTGTATTTTTCATTGCATCTGGAGCTCTTCTTTTGAATTCAGTTTTTTTAAACTACTTTGTTGTTATATGCCGATTGATATTATTATTAAGAATAAATTCTTTTGACATGTACTAATAAAAATTGCGCTACACATTTTTAATCTATGACTCGATGAATGGGACTATTATGATCTGAAATTCATTGACATCAACGAAATTCCAATTTGAAGATATTTTGTCTTTGAAGTTTTTGATGGACCAAGTACGATAATTTCATACAATGCATAATGTTCAAATTCCATTCATAATAATTCATTAAAGCGTCTTCATTAACTTTGTTTTTCTGAGAAGTTTTTTTCTGTAAATGATCATATTTTTCTTTATCCAATTTAATATGTGCAAGAAAAAAATTTTCTAATAAAAAAAGAAAATAATAGTTCGTTTTCATCAATCGAAAATCTAAATTAATATCCATGTTCAAGATTTAATCTTATTTTTTCTATTTTAAAACATTCATATCAAGCCATAGATGCATTAAAATTGTATCTTCAAAATTTTGATCATGTACTTTTTACTATTCCAAGTATTCGAGGAACAGCAACTATTTTCCGTAGACTATAATCATAATGAATCTTATTTAGAAATAAAATTGAAAAATTTCTCTTATAATGAATAATTGATTCCATTTGTTTACTCAGTAGATCTTCACAACATTTAAAAGTATGAAAAAACAAGTTTTTGTGTGAGATTTGTATTATCAAAAACTATATCATTAAGTCATTTAATTTGCATTATTATTTGTTGATTAGTTATCCTTATAACGAAGAAAAAATAAAAAACATGGGCTTTTCTTGTCAAAAATCTGTCTTAATCAATAGTACAAAAAGTATTTTTTTTCTAATTTTTGTTTTTTTTACTTATTGACTAGCATATAACAAGAATTTATCGTTATTATTATAGCAAGTGTATTAATTAATATGATTTTATCATCATCAGTAAAAAAAACTTTCCACGTCTTTCATGTTTTACTTTTAATAAACATTGAATTTGTTGTGCTCTAACAGATAGAACAGGAAAACTTATTACAGGTTCAAATACAATCATATAGAAAAAGAAATTCTTACTCATGAAAATATCTTCAACAATTACTTGTTGCTAAACCTTTGAATCTTTGTTTTACCAAGACCACAATAATCAAATTGATGGAAGCAATTTTGTACAATTAAACATTTTCCTAATGCTCGAGCAGTAACTTTTATTGTTTATGTTGTGCCTGTTGCAACTAAAAAAAAATCATGAGAACGGACACTTGAGAAGAATTTCAATTGTCATATTCCAGAAATTTTATTCAGTTAAAACCCTTGCCTCATCCTATGAATTATTCTCTAGTAGAAGACATAAAGCCTGATGTATATTCACACACGATAATGTTAATTTAGGCAATGTACATTTCTTTATTAGAATATTTTCCACCCTTTCAATGTCTAATTCTTTAAGAGTAATCAATATATTAGTATAACTCAATACAAACTATAGATATCGATTTGAAATTGGCAGCACATCCATTGGTAATCGCAACTGTTGACATTGTGTCTGTGATAATTTTGAAATGCTATCGAAAAACTATCTGCCAAATTTTAGAAAGCAAATTTTTTTCGGTTATTTTTTGATCGAAACGTACTCAACAAACCGAGAGAAAAAAGAATAGAAAGGCGTGCAAAGTGTGTGAACCCAAGCAACATCGTGAAACAACCTTGCAAATCACTGATATGAACCATGATTCTCAATTAATAGAACTATCATATGAAGTTTTAGCCATCCTTAAAAGCGACATATACGAATATTTCTTCGTTCATGAAAACTACTGATAGAATTGTATGAATACAAGATTAATTTATCAACACTTCGATTGACTTGCTGCAGCACTTCATAAATTATTGGGAAATGAAGCAAATATTTTTTTTTCGAAACGATCAAACTAATAATAGATGTCTCATTATTATCTGGTCCAATATATACCTAATGCTTAGATAATCAACATTTATCATCTATAAGAATGATAATCATCTTTCGAAAAATTTTCTTTTATCTGAGTTATTTTTTGCTGATCATTAAGTCGTATAATAACACGAAAAATGACGCCAAGAATTTTGAAAAGAACTAAACTTTCATCATTTTAAAAATAAAATCTAGTGTTTTGCTTCATGCAAAATTTAATCAGATGACATCTTCTGTAGTATAAAGTCCTTGAAAGATATCACACTGATGAAGATACATGATAATCAGTGTTTCTTATTTTGATCTTAGATATTTCGGCGAATCAATGTTAGAAAGGCAATAAAATAATTAATTTCATAAAAATCGTTTTTATCAATAAACGAATTAAAAAATATCTAAGAAAAGTTTATTTGTTTCATTTATTTTATTAATTATTTCTTCTTGTAATGTTTGTTTTATCTAAACAATTTCAAAAATTAAAAGATCTTTATGACTTATTTCTTTGTCAATAATTTTATATAAATTAAAACCTTCATAATTCATTTGTTCTTCACTATGTCGAATATCTTGATGAACGTTTTTTTTTTTACTTTAGTGAATAGAAAAAGGTATATAATGTTTGTGATTAGCAATTTAGAAAATAAAATCAAACAATTGATCTATAGGAATAAGTTTTACTTTTGCTTTTGACATAAACGTAATCATATAACTTCATAGTTATGTTCAGGTCTTGATGACTTTGATCAATTATAGAAATTCAAGAATTAGCAATATGTATGTATATCAGTCGACAATTCTATATTATAGAATAATAATTTTCAATGTAGTTTTTATCAAGATAATTATTTTTTTTTATAGAAATCTTTCATAAATGTCAATAATTTCTTTTTTAACCTTCTATGGCTATCGTTGTTTTCCAACGAGAACGATCTGTGGATATGCATGTGAGATCTGTTTCAGGGTGAACAGATTAACATCCATATCTACACGGTTGCTCACCTAAGACATTAGGTGAGCCGACAAAATTTCCATCAAACTTATCAAGGTTCATCTAAAGTGAAAGCAAGTATATACTCTTATTAGATTTTAGATTATCGTTTTATTTAGTGATTATAATTAGGAAAAAAAAGAGATTGTAATGCTATGTTTCAATTAAATTAAATTTTAATTGTTAATTTAGTTTTATTTCTTCAAATAAATCATCCATAAACGAACAAACAATGACTTGTTCTTTTAACACATTCATTCACAATGCCTTCTTTATCGATAGCAAATAAAGCAAACACATACACCTATGATACAATTGTTTGTGCATATTCAAATGAATTATTCTTTGTACAATACGTAGTAATAATTCTTACATATTAAAAAAAATTTTGGAAAGAATGATATGTATAAAATGTCTTTGATTATAAAGGTCAATTCTTTCTTTTTTTTTTCTGCTTCTCAATTTTGACATAAGAAACAAGAAGAGTAATTCCTTTCTTTTTTTTTTTTTACATGCACTTACTTTCGCTTATGTACATGTCCTTTAGGTTTTTTTTCTTTATACCACTGCAGTTTACTGCACACACACACACATAAACTCAAAATCATACTCCACGTTTTCTCTTTCCTGGCATTTTTACGTTTTTTTTTCCTTCTATGCGTTGTCATCACACCGATGTCGTTTTAGTTTCTTCTCGACTTTTCTTTTTTATTCGTAATAGTAGACCACTCATAACAACATCCTACATTTCTCTTTTTCTTTGCCAGTTACGGTAAGAATAGTAAGACTAATATACATGGATAAATAGAAAAAAAAATTTTAAAAGAACATAAAAGAATAAAAATTTGACGGAAAAGAATGAAGAATGAACATGCTTGACATTCAAGGTCGTATTAACAGAGAACTAGTAGTGGTGTGTAATCATACATTGACAATTATATAACAGAAGAAGAATAAGAAAGAATAGTAAAGAGAAATAAGGTGAGACATATTGATCGTTTTATCATTTATGATAATAACTATAGATCATTTCTATCGATTTATTTTTGTTTGAAAATATAAAATCATTAGAAGTTGGAAAAAAAAATATTCTTAGATTAAAACTAATTTTTTTCCTTATCAAAAATATATAAAATAATTGATAAATATTTATCGTAGTAAATATTATTCTTGCAAATAATAATACACTAATATGTTATATCTCTTTTTCAGATATAAATTTTATCATGTCAACTAAAACTAAGAAAGTTACATATAGAGAGCCAACAGATGAAGATGTTGATTATCTTGAACCTTTACAAGATGGTCCTGATCTATCATCATCTAATCGAACAAAATTATCTGAAAAATCTTCATCTAATCGAACAAAATTATCTGAAAAATCTTC